>VFFE01007128.1:958725-999918 GCA_008921705.1 Burhinus oedicnemus | reverse complement strand
TCTTTAGTTGTTGTTTTTGTTTTTTTTTTTTTTTTATTTTGTTTTTTTTTTTGTGTTTTTTTGTTTTTTTTTTTTTTTTTTTTTTTTTTTTTTTTTTTTTTTTTTTTTTTTTTTTTTTTTTTTACAAGCAGTGAAGTCTTTCAGCTCCCCTAGAAATAAGCAGATCTAACATTCAGGCAGTCAATTACAAGTGAAATGTCTTACTTTCAAGAATTTTCACATTTGTCTCATATGGGCTTATACATACTTTTCTCAAAAAGGAATCTGATCTTATTTATTCCTGTTATCTTGAAAGCTGTTAGAATTTTATTCTCCATCTGGTCAGAAACCATTTTTTTAAGCTTGCAGTTTATGCATTCATGACGTATTTACATTATTTGCTTAGCTCCATTATTACACTTGAACTTAAGCCAAGTTATCTCTATATTTAAAACACCACAACTACTCTGATGCAGTTATATTTTTCTTGAACCTTCTTACTATTACTGACTAGATAAGCCCTTCCCACCCCCCCCAGCCAAATTCCATTCTAGTATGGCAGAAAACATTCCAGTTAAAAAATAGTCGATGAATTTAATATTCCACAGGAGGTCTTACTAATATATATAAATTTTTAATAAAAAGAGTGCCATTACATCTGTCGTACCTTGGCCTGCTACTACACATATTGTTCTGATCACAACTAAATCTTGTTCAAAGACTGTTATTAGCTACCCATAATTACATGTCTTCTGCAGGTAGCCATTTCTCAAGTAGCTACCCTCCCTCAGTGCTTCCAGCGTCCTTCATTACACAGCTATTCTGTTAAAATAATCCAAGTTCACTTAACATTTTTTTGTTCGATAGGTCACTTCTCTTGAGCTGGAACAGCAAGCTCAATCACAAGGACATTTAAAAAAAAAATTTTAAGCTTAACTCACCTTTGAGCATATTGCTTTTGATAACTCATCTGTGTATGAGGCTCAAAAATATGTGCATTTTAACCCAGTAAAATGTTACTGCACAGAAATAATGCTACACAATTGTTTTTTCTAATATTTATTTTTTTCACCTGCAAACTGTAGCAAAACATGATCAGCTTTATTATGCAGACAGGTATCCCTCTAACATTAGAGATTTAGGCATGTATAAATAGAAGAGCTCTTAGGAAAGGAAAACATTTTGAGAAATGAACAAACCTTCAATTTAACTTCATGACTTCCAATACCAATGGTTAAAATGATGTAGCTCATTCATTCCAAGAGATACAACAGCACCTTAAAGTGGCTGATCTATTTCCCAGTAACATTTTTCACATAACGATGTGTTAAAGTTACAAATACTGATATGCACAAATAGCTATTTTCTAAGAAAAATATGTACAGTACTGCAGCATAATGAATGTGGTATCTGCAATAACTTATTAGCCAATTTTAATATACATGATACCGCTACTTTTTACCTGCCAGTTCACAGGTTCAAGGATGTTACCACAGCCCTCTGTTTTGCACGTTATTACCTGGTGGGGGGATTGGTTTTCTTGGGTTTTGTGTATTTTTTTTTATTTTTATTTTTTAAAAGGTACACAATGCAGGCTTTTATTTTTACTTCTTAAAGACTTCTTTTGTGTTTAAAGCTAATATCAGTGAAACAAGACAACAGTGCAAGAGGCGCAGAGATGTTATGTGACCACATAAGAGTTCTTTTGGGTAAAGTGTCTATAAGGCTATAAGAAAGGATTGGTTGATGAGCTTCCTGTTGGAAATTGTCCTGTTGGTGCACCAGCCTGGGGGAAAATGAAAGAAGGAAAATAAGACAAATATTTAAGATTTTTTTCCATGTTGTAAATCACAAATGCAGGATACATAAAAAAAGAAAACAACCTATTAGGAAATATTTCTGGTTTATGTTGCAGTCTTTTTTTCTTTTTTTGGTGGTTCTCTGAAATTATACTACTGTAAGAGCATGGTATACCAGTACCTCTGTTTTGATTTGAACAGCCTTACAAATGCCATGCCATTGTAACAATGAATTGCACGTAGGAGAGTCACATGCTGCCTTCCCTTATTTAAAGGAAAAAAAAAAAAATATCTTTGTGTCTCTAAATTAAGTGTTACAGATGATGACTCTTCAGACATAGAGAAGTTATTAGTATCATGCAACAACTCACCATAAAAGGGTTACTAGATACTCCAACAGCTGCAACTTGCCCAAAAGGAGTTACTACAGGCTTTGCCTGTCCAAATGCAGCAAAACCTGCTCCTTGGAAAGATAAGTAAAAAATATTAATACCAGTAACCAATCTTCAAAGAATTCTTTCCTGCAGCTGCCTCATAAAAGTAAGTGGAAGCTTGGACTGCACCATCAGGAGGATTGATCCTACTTAAACACTACCAGGAGTGTAAGTGTAAAAAAATAAAAAAAAAACCCACACCATGGCTGCGCTTTTTGAGTTTTTTTCAACTGTTTGGAATTAATCCATTTACAGTTTCTACATATGCACTTTTTTCAATGTTATTTTATCATTTAAATTTAACAAGAAAGTACTTTCCAATTTTTTCTTGCCTGTGTTCTATGAAGTTAGAGAAAGTGTTCTAATCAGTTGCAGACACTCCAAAAATGAAGACAAAACAATCCTTCTTGCATAAAAACCCTTTAAGACTGGCAATACTTATAATTTTAATATCAGATTATGATACAATTTTCAGTGTCATGGCACACAGCCAAGTCAGAAAAGCTCAACTACAGAGCCAAGAGTGTGGGAACCCCTCATCAGTATTATTATTGACTTCATACAGAAATAAATACACACCCATTATTGCTAACTTACAGACAGATATTTTTCTCCGGGTTTCTGATTTAAACAAGATTATCTAAAATGTATAGACCTACCATTTGGCTGCTGAGCAAAAGCAGTCTGTTGAGGGAAAGCTGCCTGGGTTGGGAACGTTGGCTGCTGGAAGTTGCCACTAAAACTAATAGGAAGACTGTAGGAGGCAGGAGTTCCAAATCCTGCAGGCATGCTAATGGATGCAGTACCAAATGTTGCTGCTGGTAGGCAAAAAAAATAACATTCAATTATTTGTAAGAAATCACTTTTTTCATGAGACAAATTACTATAATGCCATGTTAAGAGGTGTCTCCTAAGGCCTTAGCGACCATACAAAAGTTAGGTTCAACTTCTACAGCCACTGAACCAATTTGTTAGCTTGGATCACTGCCAACTAGATGCATAATTTACTTTTGCACTTTAAAAATTAATGGAATCATTTGAAATTTACTAGATCCAGCACATTCAGATATACTTTCTGAAAAGAAAATTATTTTTTACGTTCTCTATGTTATCGTATACTTCCCCCAGAGTTTTTCCTGGTAAAAGTCTGTACATAGCAGAAGCAAGCACTTTCAGGCAGCATAAGCCCCTCTGTTTTTCTCCTTCTAAGAAAAGCATGAAAGGATCTTCCTACTTCAAGCTGCATTACAGGAACTTACAAGTCAAAAAAAAAAATATTCATAAGGGATACATGCATTCCCTCTCTCTTCACCCCATCCTTAATGTCACTTTAAAGGAACTTTTCACCATGCACATTATTTGGACACAAAGTTCCTATTGCAAACGCTCTTACTGTTGAGGTAAGACTTAAAAAAAAAAAAACACCACGAAAACTTTTAATCTGATTCTCTGCTGAGCATTTCAAATGAACACACAGCTCATATGCTACTCAACATGCCTTCAACAAATATACAGCACATGAAGTGCAAAAATGTAGTAACAAAACCATTATTCAATTTTTTGGGAGTTATTCTTGAAAGGACAAGGGTATCGAAGTTTTTTTGGTACAGACACCAAGCATTTTATTCTACTTAAACATTAGACAGGACCTTTCTTTTGAAGTGTTACAAGTTAGACTTTATGCAAGCTCAACTGTTTAAAAAAAATTAATATATTTAATTAATATATAGCTTAATTATCAGTTGAAAAGATTTACCCCCAAAGTAGTCAAGGGCAAGACATTTTACATACACAAAATGCTGACAAAGTACAGGCAAAACTAATGTACTAACATTCTTATCAAGTTACAGATAGCAAAGAAGCTATTCAACAGGAAAACTTGCTAAAACAGCAAACAAAAGCACAATAAAATGAGCAGTGATTTGGGATATCCCAAAACGCATCAAGCTACTGTTGGTAGAAACTTCAAGAGTCACTCAACTTGTTAGCTTTATATCATGACCACGGAGGATATCAATAATGGTTTTGTTTTAGTTGCTTAATAGGTTGCCTATGTATGCTCTTCTCTCCCTTTGCCCACACCCACTCCATTTTAACACACAAAGTCTTCCGAAATTCTATGTGCAGAGAACCAGATAGCTATCAATAAGCTTTTACAAGCAAGAACAATTAGCCACAAGAAACTTGATACCAAATGTGGCCACCTACCAAAATGAGCCTGAGGAAATATGTGAGAGTGCATTGCTCCCGAGAGGCCTTATGGAAGCCACAAAGAGACCAGACAATGTCAAATCATTTATATACTCTTGAAAAGTCATTTCTTCGTTTTATATATATAAAAATGCAAACAGGTATATGTACCAAACAATTTGTCCATAGCATGACCAGCAACAGATTAAGGTAAGAAAACCATTTGAAATAAATGCTACAAAACAGATCTCCCATGTAATAAATAGCAAAGTTCATGCAGAAAGAAAGCTCAGCATAAAAGGACAAGCTATAAGTTTACACCTTACACTGAAAGGGGTAGAGTATTATCTTTACTTATAGTCATTATCTCTTATCTAGCACATAACATCAGTATAGCTGCCAAAGGGTTAGAACCTCTGCAAGCTAAGGATAGCAGTTTAGAAGGTGAAAGGACAGAGTTGCCATATTCAAACAAATTTATCTAAAGAGGCTAAAGTTCTTAACGATGATCCAAAATAGCACAATTAGGAGTAAAATTAAAATAGGGAAAAAGATATTCCAGGCATTAAATAGCTGAGTAAGTTTAACTGCATAATATCTCAAAAGGGACTGAAAACAATTCATTTTAGCAGAGGACATGAATTTGATCAATTCAGTTTTAACTCAGCCTGATCAGTTTAATTAAATCTACCTAAAACTTAGAGCAAAGCACAACTAAATGTTAAAAGGCATACATCAGCAGACTGAAGTCTGTGGAAGTTGAGTTAATAGGAAGAAGTGCCAAAGGTTAGCAGTGCCTTTGGAGAGGAAAATTAGCATAATCTAAGTCATCTAAATCCAAGTTCAGTGTTTTAAAGAAAAGTACAAGTTTGCTTTTTTAAAAAAGTGATTAAGTTCTTGTCTATGGCATTGTGATTCTACAGAATCCTCCCCCAGAAAACAATGTAAATCACGAGTATAAACATTATATTTAAACATATGCTTTACTGTTACAAAAGAGGAAAAATAAAGGACACCACCAATGTACTGAATAAGTGGACTGGTGAGGAGCTAACAGCCCAAAAGCCTTGTCCTTCCTGGTTCTAGCCCCAGATCTTTGGTTTTGAGGCCTTTCAGGAGTTTGAAGAAAAAAAAAAAAACCACACCCCCGAACAAACAAACAAAAAACCCAAAAAAACCAAAAAACCCACAAACCTACAAGTGTACCAGCTTAGCAGCAGGGCTTTCAAGAATCCTGATTTTAGGGCAACCTGCAATGAAGCATGCTTGAAAGCCAAGTTTATAGTCTTGGAAGGTACCCAACTGGTGATACACAGACTACAAATAGCTTAGGTAGTATCAGCAAATCTTAAACAGATCATTTTAAAATTTTTCATGGCCACCATCTGAAATCCTAGGATTGGGCCAGAAACAGGAAACCAATGTCCTCAGCCCAATAAAAAACATCACTTATCTCAAAAAAGTTAAAGTTGATTTCTGCAGCCTATTCATAAATATTGTACTTTACATTGAACAAACACACAACATGGCAAGTAGACTAGAGACAGATAATACAGAAAACCATTAAGGAACAAGTTACACACTATGAAAAAAAAAAAAAAAAGAATCAATGCAAGTCTTGAAAGAAACTTTCTCAAACACTCAGGGTTTTTTTTCCTAACCTGTTGCTCCTCGGCTATTGGTCTGGAATGGATTTGTTGAAGGTGCCACTGGGGCAACAGGGGCAGCTACAAATGGATTTGTGGAAGGTGTTGCTGAAAAATTAAAAATGTTTTATTTAATAGCGTCTTTTAAAAATAGCCAATCTGACACACAATAAGTTTATATAGCTTTTATACAGATACATAAATATCTAAAATAACATGAGAACTTAGGAATTTATGATAAAGTGCTTAATTTGAAATGCATCACAACAGTACTTTTTTGGCATCCTTTAGTAACTTCAATATCACTAGTGTCAAAGTATAGCACTATCAACTAAAAATTAGTAAGATGTTTGCTTACAGTCCACAAAACATGTTAGTAACAGTTATATACCTCCAAATGGAGCAGGCACACTCGAAGATGCAGGCTGTGTCTGTGCAGTAGCAGCCACGGGTACTGTTCCAAAAGCATTGCTGAAAATAATTCATACATCCAGTGAAGTCAGAATCGCTTGTTTAACAATTAAATACAACTTAAAATTATTGTTGGCATGTAAAAGAATAAAAAAGGAATGCTTACGTGCAGTTTGCAAACTGCAATATAATTCACTAATGCCAGGAACTGAGCCCCTGATGCCAGGGTCAGAGACTATAACTAGTGCTGAGCAATGAAAAGTCCTCTCCACCAACAACAGGAGAAAGAATATTGAACAGAGGTCATCAGCATAAAGGTTGCAAAGCAGAAGCTTTAGGGGCACTTGCAATACCAAGCAGAACTGTAACAGGCATGTGGTATTTATTACTTTAATCATCTAAAAAAGAAGTGGTTGGCACCATTTACATCTGAATATCATCTTCTGCCAGGGATGATGCTATGATTTTCAGTATGCATGCAAATATTCTGTACAGGAAAGTGTTACCATCTAACAGGTTTCACATATAATGACTAGAAAGGTGCAGAGAACATTCTGCTGACAGAAAGTATTCTTAATTTTACCTTATAACAGCCTATCAGACAGTACTGCTGTTTAAAACAAAGGATGCAGTTTCAGTTATACCTTTAAACTCATTCCACATTTGCCCATTTAGATAAGGAAGAAAACCAGACTTGAGAAACAACTTTGAGCTACTTTTCCGCATATTGCTGAAGTCAATGTAGAAAGTCAGCTACTTCTAGCAAAGTACCTGCTAACATTACTGGTGGAAGTATATGCATTACTAGAGGTTGCTGTGGAGCTGAACACGCTGTCTAATTCTGCTAGAGCCGCATACTTGTCTGAAGATGCACTTGACTGGTTTGAGGCTGACAATGCAGGACCTGCTGATGCTGACACTACTGTACTGAAGCCACTTCCTTGCTCACTACCACCTAGAAGAAAGAAACCAGATTAACAGTGATGAAGACTGTGTCACTTTCTGCCCTGCCAACACTGAGAACTATGTGAAAGTTCATGGACAGTTTAAGTTTCAGACTTAAAAGTTAAAGGAATACAGAAAAAAAAAGTTTAACAAGCCATTAGCTATTAGCAAAGTGTCATGCTTCTACAGATGTTCTGCAGCTCCTGGTTTCCCTGGACTCAATACTCCCATCATTTTCAAGTAGAAAATTTAACAAAACACATACCCTCAGATTATCCATTTCAGAACAAAGCTCTACATTACAAACCAACACAAATTTTTAATATACCACTTGAGAAGAAAAAAAGCTACAGAACAACTATTTTTTTTCTCCTTAACTTAAAATCAACTAAATCCAAGTATCACTGCTACTAGTTTAGAAAAAAACTAAAGACAAATCTTTCTGTGGCAGACAGGGAGGAAGGCCACTCTGGCAGTTCTCTGCAACAACTGTAGCTCTCCATTCAAGAGCCTTCACTATAGGTTTTAGCACAAATATAAAATACATATTTATATTTTTATATCACAGAATCATAGAATGGTTTAGGTTGGAAGGCATCTTAAAGATCATCTAGTTCCAACCCTCTTGCCATGGGCAAGGACACCTCCCGCTAGACCAGACTGCTCAAAGCCTCATCCAACCCCGCCTTGAACACTTCCAGGGATGGGCCTCCACAGCTTGCCTGGGAAGCCTGTTCCAGTGCCTCACCACCCTCAGAGGGAAAAATTTCTTCCTGAGATCTAATTTAAATCTATCCTCTGACAGCTTGAAGCCATTACCCCTCGTCCTATCACTACATGCCCTTGTAAAAAGTCCCTCTCCAGCTTTCTTGTAGGCCCCTTTCACATACTGCAAGGCTCCTGTAAGGTGTCCCCGGAGCCTTCTCTTCGCCAGGCTGAACACCACCAACTCTCTCAGCCTGTCCCCATAGCAGAGGTTCTCTAACCCTCGGATCATCTTTGTGGCCCTCCTCTGGACCTGCTCCAACAGGTCCATGTCCTTCTCATGTTGGGGGCCCCAGAGCTGGACACAGTACTTCAGGTGGGGTGTCACGAGAGTGGAGTAGAGGGGCAGAATCCCCTCCCTTGACCTGCTGGCCACGTGTCTTTTGATGCAGCCCAGGATGCAGTTGGCCTCCTGGCCTGTGAGCGCACATTGCCAGCTCACGTGAAGCTTCTCATCTACCAACACCCCACCACGTCCCTCTCCTCAGGGCTGCTCTCAATCCACTCTCCACGCAGCCTCTATTTGTGCATGGGATTGCCTCAACCCACATGCAGGACCTTGCACTTGGCCTTATTGAACTTCATGAGGTTGGCGTGGGTCCACCTCTCAAGCCTGTCCAGGTCCCTCTGGATGGCAATCCTTCCCTCCGGCATATCAACCGCTCCACAAAGCTTGGTGTCATTGGCAAACCTGCTGAAGGTGCACTCAGTCCCAACATCCATGTCACTCACAAAGATGTTAAATAGTACTGGTCCCAGTACCGACCCCTGAGGAACACCACTTGTCACTGCACGCCACTTGGACATCGACCCATTGACCGCAACTCTTTGAGTGCGATCATCCAGCCAGTTCCTTATCCACCCAGTGGTCCATCCATCAGATCCATGTCTCTCCAATTTAGAGACCAGGATATCATGCAGGACAGTGTCAAATGCCTTGCACAAGTCCAGGTAGATGACATCTGTTGCTCTCCTCTTAACCACTAAGGCTGTAACCTCATCGTAGAAGGCCACCAAGTTTGTCATGCACAATTTGCCCTCAGTGAAGCCATGCTGGCTGCCACCAATCACCTCCTTATTTTCCATGTGCTTTAGCAGAGTTTCCAGGAGGATCTGCTCCATAATCTTGCTGGGCACAGAGGTGAGACTGACTGGCCTGTAGTTCCCCGAGTCATCTTTTTTTACCCTTTTTGAAAATGGGGGTTATGTTCCCCCTTTTCCAGTCAGCGTGAACTTTACCACATTGCCATGACTTCTCAAATATGATGGATTGTGGCTTGGCAACTACATCTGCCAGTTCTCCCAGGACCTGTGGATGAATCTCACCAGGTCCCATGGACTTGTGCACGTTCAGATTCCTCAGCTGGTCTCAGACCTGGTCTTCTCCTACAGTGGGTGGTACCTCATTCTCCTCTTCCCTGCCTTTATCTTCTGGAACTTGGGCAGTGTGGTCAGAGCTTTACCAGTGAAGTCTGAGGCAAATCATTGAGCACCTCAGCCTTCTCCATGTGTCGGGACCAGGCCCATACCTTCCCTAGTCTTCTTTTTGTCCCCAATATACCTATAGAAGACTGTTGCCCCGACACCCCTGGCCAGTTTTAACTCTATCTGCGCTTTAGCTTTCCTAACCTTATCCCCGGCTGTCGGGACAATTTCTCTGTATTCCTCCCAGGCTGCCTGTCCTTGCTTCCACCCTCTGTAGACTTCCTTTTTCTGTTTGAGATTGTCCAGGATCTCCTTGTTCATCCACACAGGCCTCCTGGTGTTTTTGCCTGACTTCCTCTTTGTTGGGATGCATCACTCCTGAGCTTGGTAGAGGTGATCCCTGAATATTAGCCAGGTTTCCTGGGCCCCTCTTCCTTCCAGGGCTTTATCCCACTGTATTCCATCAAGCAGATCCATGAAGAGGCCAGTCTGCTCTCCTGAAGTCCAGGGTAGAAAGCTTGCTGCACGTCCTCCTTGTTGCCCTAAGGATCTCAAACTCCACCTTCTCATGATCACTGTAGCCAAGGCTGCCCTTGAGCTTCACAGTCCCCACCAGCCCCTCCTTGTTGGTGAGAACAAGGTCCAGCATGGCAACTCTCCTCGTTAACTCCTCTATCACTTGGAGAAGGAAGTTATCGTCAATGTATTCCAGGAACCTCTTGGATTGCTTATGGCCTGCTGTGTTGTCCTTCCAACAGATAATAGGGTGGTTAAAGTCCCCCATGAGGACCACAGCTTGTGAACATGAGGCTGCTCCTATCTGCCTATAGAGGGCCTCATCCACTCGGTCTTCCTGGTTAGGTGGCCTGTAGCAGACTGCCACTGTACCATCATCTGTCCCTGCCCTCCCTTTGATCTTGATGCATAAACTCTTGGTCGGTTCCTCATCCGTTCCCCAGGCAGAGCTCCATGCACTCCAGTTAGTCCTTGACATAGAGGGTGACACCTCCTCCTCATCTCCCCTGCCTGTCCTTCCTGAAGGGTCTGTATCCATCCATTTCAACACTCCAGTCATAGGAGCCATCCCACCATGTCTCTGTGATGCCACTCTTGCAGGCGTGTGCATCTCTAACTCCTCTTGTTTTCATCACTGCAGTAATAGTTATTTAGATATTTAGAGCTATTCATCTTGATAGCAAGTAGGTTCCCAAAAAGCAGTCTCCTGATGACATCCTTTTAGAGTTATGTTAGCCTTAAAACCTACATCTTACACATTAAGGGTACGCTGACATGAAATTCTACTGATAACTTAGAGAAAGGACATTTTGAAATACAGTTACTATTTTGACATGCACATTCATCCCTGTGGTTATGTTACACACGTAGAATAAGCACAAAGACTAAAGTTTAATACCTTGCCCTGTGCTGAAGATATTATCTAAATTAGCAAGAGCTGCATATTTGTCAGCTGACTGGAGATTCGGTTTATTCACTGCAGCTTTACCGGCTGCAGTTGCTGTTGCGTTGCTCTGAGAAGCATTGAAGGCTCCAAAATCAGCACTGGAGGATTTGGGGAAGTTATCAAAGTGAGCAAAGTTAGCATTCACTGATCCAGCACTTCCACCTGTAACAAATTAAGTTAAACACAATCAACACTCTGAAGTTAGAGAAAGTCTCTCCAACTAACTGATGGCACAATAATCCCACCTTTTTGTGGTTACATGAGGTGTTCCCCCCGCCCCATCCCACACATTTAAGACCCTTTCCCATTTCCTTCAAAGCTACGTTGGGTCATCAGAAAAAATGTTTTCTATTTTTCAGTCTGTAGATCAGGGACAAAAACCCCTCAAGCTTCAATGGCTTAAATCACAGTCATAATCTGATCTTGAAAAACTTTACGCTATTTATTAGCTGTTAATTTCAACACCAATATTCTGCTAGAAAAATAATTCTTTATCTGAAGCTTTAATATTCAAGATACAGAAGCCTCATTTTCCTGTCATCTGAATAGCTACTATTTGCATTTACTTAATGGTACAATGTTTAACCACTTCCGATGTCAGTCATTGTTCTAAGCAAAACACAGTGCGTAGAATTCCAAGAGTAGAATTCCATGCCAAGGTTTAGAGAAATAGTTTGGTTCTCTGTTCTCAGATGTTTAGACTACATCCAGTCAGGAAAGAGGTGAGGGGGAAGACACAACACAGCTCTTTCTATACCAAGTCTCCACTGATGTCAGAGATACATAAAATCAATTCTAAAAATCTGACTTAAATCCACACAACCAAACTTCAGTTCAAATATGAAACCATGAGCTTCCATCTCTTCAGTGTCCAGACAATTTAATCTAGGCAGGTCATGCACTTAAATTTAAATGAGTTGTTCCATTAAGCGTATCACATTTTACAACAGTTGCTGAGGATTCCACTCATACTACAGAACACACAACTTTAACAGCATAATCAAGAAGTTAGAACGTATGCAACAGTAGGAATGAAAAAGCTATACTACAACGGCATAAAATGAAGGAAGCCGAGTTTTCCACTGTGTGGAACTTACTGTGTACAGCCTGGAGAGGAAAAGCTGAAGTAAATTCACCAAAACTGCAGCTAGATGAAAGCGTTCTGAACGCTGGACAGCCAGAAATTGTGTGTGAGTTAAAGTTAACATAAGAAGGGAGAAAGAAAATTTGAAAAAAAGTTTAAAACAACACGACACTCAAAAAAAAAAAAAGGAAAAGAAAGTCAGTCAGCCAAAGATCTAGACAAACAGCAAGTGTAAGCTCAAGCAGAAGTTCTAAAGCATGATCAAATTAAAGGAAAGCAAAATAAATCTTAGCAATAGGCTCTACACATGAAGTCAAACATACTGAAGTGTGTGCATATGTTATACATACGCATAGACACACACTTTTCTGGTACTGTGATGAGCTTTTGGGTCTACTGAAACACTTTTCTTACAAAATAAAGAGTCAATTCAATATTTATCAAAAGCAATATGGTTTACTCTTTTCATAGTTTTTCAGGTGTAGAGCTAACAAACACATAGTGCCATAAATCAGACTTCTGAGTAGCATTAGGAAAAAAAAAAAAGAAAATCAACACCAAACAGAAGGAATTCATTTTGAGTTTCCCCAGAGCTTCAGATGGCTTGATTGCATTAAAGCAGGCAGATGCAAGAAAAACTCAACTTAAGTACCTTCCAACATAAAGGTAAGGATTATTTCAATTAAGTATTAATCAGAAGTGCTAGGAGTTCTACCTGTATTTTGGGGCTGAAAAGAAGACTGACTTGCTGTGGGGAAACCTCCAAAATTACTCGAGCCAATAGACTGTCCAAATGCATCAAAGTTTGCAAAACCTGCATTTGCAGAGTTCTGCGCTGTAAATTGCAAAGGAACAAAACATGTTAATGGATATGGGAAATAAATACAAAACCAGATGTATTAACTGAATTCATGGTCATGACAGCCTTCATGGGTTATACCCTACCTTGTAATTTCTTTACATGAAAAAATTATACATGATAGTCTACAACTGAACTGAGAGTTGTCTTTGAACAAGCTTCCATGAATCACCTTCACAGAGCTGTATCAGTTAATGCTACTTCTCTCCTCCTCACACAATCTACTACTCACAACTGCATGACCTTATGAAGTCCAGTTCAGCTTAACCCTTGAATGTTTGCAGTGGTGGCTGGTCAAGGAAAAACAGCCAAAAAGTACAGAATACCAGATGTATACCTGTAGAACCCAAGCCAAGTATCATTCTAAATACTAGTTTCCAAAACTAGAATCTGTGGACTAACTGAACGTTTCCTTGGGAATAAGAATTAGAAAGTATTTTGTAACTTACTGACAATTTGAATTCCTCATATACAAAGAGCTTCTTCCTTGAGTGAATTTAGTTTGGCACCATTTGAATAGTTTTGGCTAGGTTTATAAATTCATTTCACTGGAAAATTCAGTTTTTAAAAAACTAAATCAGAGTACAGAAATATAGAAAATCAATACCAATGTCAAGATGACAGTATTCAGAGTGTATCCACAAAATAAATTCCAAGGAAATTTCAAATAGAATTTCAGTTTTCACCTTCCTTTCGTGCCATACTATAGGAGAAAATAAAAGTTAACACCCATCTAATTTCAAAGAGCTGGACATTCAAGCATCTATAGATTCAACAGGAATTGTGTGCCTAACTCATAAACTCCACAGAAAGTCTTAAAGACTGTTATAACAAGGAGTAAGGGAAAAAAGTGTTTTTAATCAAATGCAAAACAAACCCATATATATAGGTAACTTGAGTTTACTGTCTAGAGAAAGCCCACAGAACACCTTCTAGAATAACAGATGCAATACATTATATTTTTGGATCAGGATTTGTTTATTCTGGAGGAATTCTGCAAATTAAGTGTATACAAAACCAATAAATAATGCTGATTGTTTAAGTACCATTACTTAATAGCCAGATAATGCTAACAAGTTGCATTATTTCACTTTATTTCCATTAAAAAAGCATCTGTACTACAGATTTATAAACTAAAAGAACATTTTTATATGAACTACTGTATTCCACAATGATGCTAATACAAATGAAAGCACAAGTATTTCCGTTCACAGGGGATAATGGGAGAGAAAGTGAGGTTTGACTCTACTTGATACCATGTTTTATTAGAAGTATGCATGTGTATTGGGTTTATGTGGCATGATTGTGGTAGTAGGGGTGCTGCAGGGGTGGCCCCTGTGAGAAGAGATGAGAAGCTGCCCCCATTTCTGACAGCCAGTTTCAGCTGGCTCCAAAACAGACCTGCTGCTGCCCAAAGCTGAGCCCATCAGCAATGCTGGTGGCACCTTTGTGGTAACATATTTAAGTAAGGGTAAAAAAACACTGTGCAGCAGCTGTGAGAGAGAGGAGTGAGAAAAATGCAAGAAACAACCCTGCAGACACCAAGATCAGTGAAGAGGGAGGGAGAGGACATGTTCCAGGCACTGGAGCAGAGATTCCCCTGCAACAGAGAAGACCATGGTGAAGAAGAAAGTTGTCGCCCTGCAGCCCATGAAGGACCATGGTGGAACAGATACCCACACTGCAGCCTGTGGAAGACCCCACACCAGACCAGGTAGAGATGTCCTGAGGGAAGCCAGGGCCTGTGGAAAGCCCATGCTGGAGCAGGCTCTTGGCAGGAGCTGTGATCCTCGGGGGACCCCATGCTGGAGCAAGTCCATGCCTGAAGGACTGTACCCCATGTAAAGGGCCCATGCTAGAACAGTTCTTGAAGAACTGCAGCCCCCAGGAAGGGCCCACATTGAAAAAGTTTCTGAAGGACTGTATCCCATTGTGGGGAGGGACCCCACAATGGAGCAGGGGAACTGCATGAGGAGGAAGGAATGGCAGAGATGAAGTGTTATGAACCGACAGCAACCCACATTCACCATCCCCCTGCACTGCTCAGGGGGAGAAGGTAGAAGACTCAGAAGTGAAATTGAGCCTGGAAAGAAGGGGTAAAGGCGATTTTAGTTTTGTGTTTATTTCGCACTATCCTACTCCATTATTAATTGACAATAAATTAAGTTAATCTTCCCCAAGCTGAGCGTTTTGCCCATGATGGTAACTGACAAGTGATCTCCCTGTCCTTATCTTGACTCACAAGATTTTTCATCATATTTTCTCCTCCCATCCTGCTGAGGACAGGGAATGAGAGAGCAGCTTGGTGGGCAACTGGCAGCCACCCAAGGTAAACCCACCACAGCACAAGAGTCAACAAGCAAGAAAAAAACCAAACCAACCCCTAACCAATGAGAAAGCAAGGCCCTGCTAAAGTTCTGTCCCAAAATCTTCACCTTTAAATAAATGCACAGAGAAAAACAAAAACTGAGGAAAAATAGTTTCTATTATTATACCACCTGCATTGGTTCAAAGAACATTCTACAGACTTCAACTCCAAATTCCACTTTTTTGGTCTGTTTTGTTTTTAAACCAGTAGAAATAAATTAAGAATTCAATTGCCCTTGCTTTAAAATGAAAGTGATGCTTTCATTCCAATGCATCAATTGCATAGGGGCTACTCAGAGACTGATACTTAGTTGAGCAAATAGGACTAAGCACATAAATGTCACTCCTAGAATTTTAACAATGTTTTTTCATTTTAGCCACTCACATAAACAGAATACTATGTCAAGAATCTTAAATGAAATATGTTTTAGGTCTAGATTCAAAAAGGCCACTTAATTTTATTGCATCAGGTGACACAGAAAGTATGATTTGCAAGTGGGCCCGTGTTAAAACTGTAGAGCTGTAAAGACTCTTCTGCAGAGTATTCAGACATTAATCTTGCTTTATTTTATGTGGTAAAGTTTAAACCTATGCAGAAGTGGCACAAAGGTAAAGACTTGTACTTTCCTGTACCTGAACAATATGTAGATTGGCAATTCCAAAATTCAGTTCTCCACACAGAAACCCAAGAACAACCCTAAGTAAGTTAAGGAACTGCAGTGCGCTACAGATTGGTACAGATCTACAACTGCTGTTCCGACGGCAGATCGATGAGGCAGTACAAAAGCTAGCTGGCTAAAGCTAGCTCAAGTATGACAGCACCAGTCATGGCAATGCAAGCTGCCCCTACCAGCTTTGCGTAGTTTATTCTGTGAGGTTTGCACTACCTAGTGTGGAATAAAGGCATGAAACACTGCCAAACCAAAAAAACCTAAAGTTCACATATACTCAATTACAAAATTGAAAATAATTCTCTAGAAGACAGCAACTATGTCGTGCTATTTCATTTCTTCTGGGTAAAGCCTCTTTTCCCTTGTTACCCATGATAGGGTTGTGCTGTGTCACTATGCCTTTTTAAAGTCTTTTGTGCAGGTCTTCTATTCCATTAGTTTATAGAAAGTCTACATGCCAAAAGTTTTTATCTTTTTTGTTGCTATTACCAGTCTGTAAACTACAGAGAACAGTTATCTACCATCATCTTCAAAATACCATCATTTTACAGACGTTCTAGAACTTTGTAAATAGACAGTAAACATAAGGTTAGCATGTTTCCCCTTCAACATGCAACAGTGTCCTGAGCCAGCTTAGTACATTAGAAAACTCAGAAAAAGGAACATCAAAAGTTGCACTTCCTGCATAATTTTCAAGCTTTACATCTACACTTTACAGATCACAGCACAAGTTTGTTATTATTTTCCTATCAGCTGCTGCTGTCGGTTGTGTCTTAATTACAGAAACAGTAACTTACATTGAAAAACCTCACATTTGCTGGTACTCTTCAGTGATTTCTTTATTTAACCATAGTGTACATGAAGGGAAAGAGAAAAGTCCATCCCCTGTAAGCACAGCTAAAACCAAGCCTTAAAACAAGAACACTGGACCATAAACTTTGAGAAAGTAGTGCTGGACTCAGTGCAAGTTCTTCCATCCTCTGCTGTAGTGTGTGATTACTAAGAAGAGGTACCTGTTTACACAGCTCCTCAAATGGGCATTTAAAACTAACTTTTGCCAAAGCTGGCAGACTGCTCAGCCCTCCTTGTATTCCAAAGGGAAAAGTTTAACATTTCATTATTAGTTTCAGTTAACACTACCCTGTGGTTCCTGCACACAGAACAAGCCTTGCAAGTGTTCTTACCTTAACGAGTCAGAAAACACCTTCAGATAAACCAGTCTGCAATACACATTCAGCTATTACATGCTCAGAATTAGATTTTTGTCTTTTAGAAACTGATTTACCAGCCCTGAGACTGTTTTGAGTTCTAAAACTTATGGAAAGGAGTCCTGGGAATTGTCACAGTTATTGGAACGGAAAACTAGTCCGTACAGCTGAGTATTCCTCTCAATTTTGATTTTCAGTGCTTATTTCAAACAGGAATTAACAGACTGTTTTGAAAGATCGTATTTATTCTGGAGTGTTCATATTGCTTTTTATCCTTTTAAAAATTACCCAGCAGAGGTGCAGTGGAATTTTACCTAGATTTGGAACACAGTATTGAAATATCGCTTTAATGGAATTTTCATCTCCTGAAACCTACAGAGAGTAATTAAATGTATATAAATATAGAATCATTCAGCAAGTTTGGAAAGAATAAGTTATTAGAAAGAAATATCTGCAGCCTCTTCAGTAACACTGTACAACATTGGCCAGTCAGCACAAGATCTCCCAGTTAAATACACCTCCAAAAAGATGATTAACATGAGATCTTTTGTTAAGGATTTTACAAGATACACTGCAATGGCAATTCTTATTCTGTATTACTGAATTCAGTCAATTATTTCACAACGTTCATTTCTGAAAGTTAACTTTCAGAAAGCCTTGATATTTTGCTCAGTTCCTCAGGTGTGCCTTAAGTCCCCTCCATGACACTTCCTCCTAGCTGTTAACAATTTCAGGACTAATTTGCAAGAAATATCTCTTATTCTTGTTGGCTTAGCAGCATCACAGTTTCTCTCAGAAAAAACAGATGAAAAGCCCATTCAGACAAGGCAGGCAAAGGTACTTTCCCACAATTACAATGCAAGGTAGTAGCAACATACTTCAGTGACCACAGAATCAACTTTTTCTTTAGAACAGACTTCTACGGCTCAAGATCTTTGGCTGAAAATAAACCCTGAGGGCTCAATATATTTTACTGAATTCATTCTTTAAGAATTCAAGGCCTACCCCCATCCTCCGTCAATACATATGCTCAAAGCTTGTTTATTCTTCCTGAAACTACAGAATACTACCCACATGGCACAGACACACGCACAAAAGAGGTGGTCATTCCTTAAACTGAGGAAGCCTTTGTTTTTCTTTTAACAAACTGACAGTTATTGTCAATCCATTTGAACTCCCTTAAAGTCTCTCTGTATCTGCTTTCTTTCCATGAATGCTCGTCCTAATAATTTGCAGAAAGAAAACTGAAGGTCTAACATCAGCTTCTCCCTACATTCTGCTACTCATCATCTTGCTCTCTCTCTCCTGAAGAATTTAAAGTTCTAGTAGCAGGCAGAAACAGTCTAATTGTACATATCCTAGAAAACAGTTATAGCAACTCCCACTTCAAAAAGCAGGATTATCCCTTTATATCTTCAACCTTTCTTTATAGAGATCTAAAGGAGAATATTGTATTGCTCAAGATTTCAAGGCACTGAAATTACACATACTTCATGAAGAAGTTCAGACTAAAGTCATCAAAAATTAAAATTACACTTTGTATATTTAAAAGGGATACACTGCTCAGAGTACTTACCTGTATGACTGTTGAAGTGTGCAAAATTAGCAAAATTTGCTGTAGCAGTTGACTGAGGAGGAGCAGCAGCAAAGATATCTGAGCCAAGGTCACTGAGGAGGTCAAATTGTTTCTTTTCTTGTTGCTGCTGTCCTTGAGATCGAACTACAACAGGAGACTACAAACAACATTTCAATTAGCAAATACAAAAAAGCTGATATTTTACCAAACTGACTTTTGCAAAAGACTAGTACAGACTAAGCATATTTCTTCAACAAGCCATGTATTCCTGACATTTAAGATGTTGTATGGTGGCTTTCAAAGGAACTCTGCAGCAGATTTCCATGGATTAATAGGGCCTAGAAGAGTAAGGTAGCAGCATATAAGCAACTTCAAAATTATGTATTTAAAACTGCAAATACTGTACAAATATGAGCAATAAAACTTAATTTCACAAGTTGTAAAATAGTTATTCACTGCATTCTGGAAAAAACCTTTACAATTCAGCAGAGGGAGAGAAAAAGTGAAGACTTTCATACCAAGGCTGCAAGCTGCAAATTTCTGTTTGAGTCTTAAGAAGTCCATTTAAGAGTTGCCTGTATCCTAAAGGTAAAACACTTTTTCAAAAAACTGTCTGCCCTCCAAAATCTAAGTACATAGCGTTGTTTGGCTTTACATAACAGCATACAGAGATCCTCTGAAAGTCACTTGATAAGACAGTTACAGAATGCATAGCAAGCCATAATGAACATGCATGCTTTTCATCCATGTATTCACTACTAATCTCATGGTTAACAGTATGAACCATTTTATTGTTTTCAAATAAGAAATCGAACATGAAAATATATCACATTAGGTTCAAACTTTAGAGATGCTTAAGCAAAAGAGAATCATAATTAAACTCGTCAATCACACTGGAAAATTCTGCTTACTCAAAATAACCATTAAAAACAGTAAATCAATTTTGTCAATAGAAACAAGCTTAATTCAGAACCTGATCTGCAAGCACCTGCATACTTCAATAAAACACCTAAAATGAAGTTGTCTTTAGTGATCACATTATTTGGTAACAGTTGCTACTGCAAGAATTCCTGTGCCACTAAAAGAGAAAAAGTACTGCTGAACAGTTCTGTGCTCTTCAGTTCTGCCATTACTCACTTGGCTAGGTGTGCCCTTGTTTAAGTGCAGTGTGGGTGCAGCTTCTCCCAAGAGAGATTTGAGGGGCTTCACCTCAGGTGTGCTGCTTGTACTACTAGCAGAAGACCCCGATATGGATGCATGGACTGATGCCACCACCTTTGCTTGCTCTGGAGGAACATACCTGTATTCAAAAAGAGCAATGGTTTTTACAACTTTAACATGAAAAGTTCTGCTCAACATTCATAAGACTCAAGTCTGAGAACTGGTAGATCTCAGCTTTGCTATTTTAACCACTGACCCCGCAACAAAGTCAATCAGTAGTCTGCAAAATAGCCATTAAACATGCCAGGTTTTTTTAAAAATGGACTAGAATTCAAAGTCATCAATATTTTATAGTACTTATTTACTAAAAGGCACACGTGTCTTCCACCTCCCAATAAAAGCCTGCAAAACCCCTACTTTACACTGCTGTTGACACCCCCTTAAGCCATTTCTGTTCCACTAATATGAACTACACATTGAGAAACTTCTTTAAACCGTTTGTCTTCTCTGCTTCCTGTAGAAGCTCTGAAAAAAGTCCAGAAATCATTTTCCTTTACAGAGCTGTGCAATCTAGTCCAAAGAGCACACAAGAAGGAAAGCAGACTCAAGAACATGAGGATAACAGTCCATCTTCCCTTCTTGTCATAGAGGCAATCTTTATAATTGTAAAAATATCTTACCATCTTTTCTTTTCATATTTTTCCTGTAGAAATTCCTTTACTTTCTGTGGATCCCTGAAGTCTGGAATTGCTGATGATCTATCATCAAATAGGCCTAGCCAAATCTGTTTGCACACCTTATTGAAAAAAAACACAAAACAAAACACAAAACCCCCACAAATTAATCAGAGAAAATATCTTAATTCAAAAGCTATTTCAGTTTACAATTGTTAATACATCAAACCATTAAAAAGCATGCGGCTGCACATTTTTTGTTCCAGACTGAGCTGCTTTAATAACTGACTGGTGCACCATGTACTGGTCTAAATACTTAAAGTTGAAAGACCATCTGTCACAGCACAGCAAGCAAATCCTAGCATCCAATTTCACCATCAAATACTGCTTTTACAAAGTATTTGTAGTGTGTACTCATGAAGGGGCAAAGCACCCAATTTCTACTTGTGATCTTTAAGACTCTTCACCTAATTCTATACTTCCCCTTACCAGTACTTCAGGGTTTAAACCATTTCACCAGATTCCATACGCCATAAGACCCAGATGGTAGCTTTTAAAGGATCCGAGGTTCAGTACGTATACTTATAATTACTATTTGAGTATAGGAACTTTTTTTTAAAGCAGCCTTTCTCACCATGATGCAGTTTCTATGGTATCATATACATTTTATTTGAGTGAAGGTATGAGAACAGGGGGAAAAGTACTCTGTTCTACTTTAATTTTCTAATTATAGTTCTGAGTGAGCAAAAGTTGAAGCAATTGAAAATTCTCAGTATGTTCAGCTTGAAATCCTGACAAAAACAACAGGAAAAGTGACTGTTCTCAAAACTAAACAAGACACAGGAGCTGTCACACTTAAAACGTTTTCTTTAAGCACTTAAGACTACTCTACAAGTAATCTGAATATGCACCCAAACAATACACCAAGCTTTAGCCACCCTCTAAAAACAGACTGCCATTTTAGAACAGGTTTCTCCCAGAGAAGTGGAATCAAAAAAAGCACTGGTTTTGTGATGCATACCCTTTCTTCCCACACCCTTTCCGAAATAGTCCTGACCATTCCTCTTACACACCTCCTACAAACATCGCCCTCTATCCCTGCAATAGCATCAGGTTTTCAGCATTGTCCCCATGACCTTCAGATGGGAAGCGCATGCTATAACAAGAAAGAGCTGCATGAAGCGATTACCCTGAAAGCTGGCAAATCAACGTAGAAGCTGTGATACTTCCACTACATCATATTTCCCAGAGAGGTTTTCTTCTTCTTTACCTGGCCAGCTAACTTCACCAAAATTGTAGCAACTTCACCTCTTTGGGAGCACTAGTTGTCAAATGTGATAAATCTTATAGATCATTGCAAAGATTGGTCAGAATTTGAGAGATCAGACAGACAGCATAAGTATCTATTTCATACTTGATGTCTCGATTTCATACAGCCTGCTTGCATGTCCAACACTCCACAGTCCTTATTGTCATCTACTGGATAGAGACAAACAACAATGGGAAAGAGATCTAATGATCAAAGGAAAGCTCTAATAAACTCAGCTATCCAGCATTCATTCACCCTCCACAAAAGGGTTAACTTCAATGCACTGATTTGAGTTTGCAAATTTAAACAGTCATTATTTGCAGTATGGTAATAGATGAAATGAAACTGAAGGTTATTTGTTCAATATCTCTTCATACAAAGTTAGAAATAAACTTAGTCAAAAAAGTCACAAGTCTGTTCTAAAATAATAGCTAATAGCATGAAGCACTATTTTAATAGTAACAATCTTTCACATAAGCACTATAAATTTTGTCAGCACGAAGTAAAGTCAGAACACTTATGGGTATAGCTTTAAACATCTGCAGCAGATAGTCTGATGTGGGCCAGCAGTAGTCTTTCCATACTTCGTTTTGTGAATGTAACTGTACCAACTAGCAGTCATATGATTGCCAGGAGGGAGAGAAGTCCTGCTTGTGGCTAGTTACAGCATACCTGGCAGCAGGAGTTGGTGGTGCCCAAATCTACACAGTCCTCCCCCGGCCCCAACTTCAGTATTGGGAGGAACATCAGGAAATACTGAAGAAAAGAAAAAGTTGTGCCTCATTTCAGACAAGCAGAAAGACAAGCATTAGAACAGCCCCTACTTGATCCTGCACCCAGCAGAGTAACACTCAGGGCTGTACTGTGACAACCAGTTTGCATCCAGCCTAAGATGTGCTAGTGAATGAAAGAGGAAGTCCTCTTCCCCACCCATATCAGGCCATTAAATTACTCCTCCTTCTCCTACCACCCAAAACAAGGCAGATCAAAGGAACTCATCGCAATTCCCATGCCACTAGTACCACTGAAACCTGTGCTGAAATCAACTCACAGCAACAGTCAAACCACAATCCATTTTTTCACCTTTTTCCCTCCCTGTTTTCTGCTTCATCTTCACTCTGAAGCGCCTAAACATTTAGAGTGCGGGGAAAAGGAAAAGAAACAAAACACCAAAACAAAAAGCCACCCAACTCCATGTCAAATAGTCTCAAGCCTTCGTGACCACTACAGACAATTTCTAGGAGAAATCAGAAAACAAAGTCCTGTGTGACTTTAGATCATTCACCAGCTATGCAGCTATAGCAGATATCGGTTCTATGAATATGCAAACAGGTACGAAAAGGGACTGTGCTGTCCAAAGACATTGTTAGTTTAAAATGATGCAAACTTCTTAAAGGCATCAATTCTTTGCAAACCTTCAGAAAGCAGGCTTCCAAAAGCGTTTCCTGGAGCAACTAATTTCTTCTAAATACCTAAACACAAAAGCAGTAATAACTGAAACATGCCTTAAGTCACTATTATAATGTATTTAATTAAACCTGCCAGGCACTCTTTATTGGTTCTCCATTACTGGTAGCAGACAGAGCAGTATTACTAATGGGCAACACACAACCACCCGAGCAAAAGAACCCAGACTTAAGTCACACACACTTCAGCAAGAAGTTCATTTTAACAGCATTTGACAGCAGTAACTATACAAACACAGGTTACAACATTTACTTTACTACACTAGAGATGCAAATTAAATTTCACGTAAGTTTCTTTACCTAAAGAGTTCTCAGAGAAAGTACAATTTCTTAGAAGTCTTAAATACAGACAAGTCCTTTAGAAAGACAAATTTTATAAAGCTTTAGTATCACACAAGAAACTATTAAAAGGCACACTTTTGTCTATTTCTGTATGAAGTACCACACAATGCTTTGAACATCAGCAGCCTTTCCAAGCACACATTCAGAATACAATAAAAGGCTCGTTGTCTTTCCCTGTTTGCTGGTGACCTGTATGCTCTTTCTAGCTATACTTTTGTTACTATCATCTGACTTGACAGGGATCCACAATACAGCATTGATTATGCTTCAAGCGAAACATAATACACAATTTTCAGCTATCTACAAAAAAGCAAACAGCAGTGTGCTGTGCAATACCAAATCAAAACTGGAAATAAAAAAAATTATCAGAGACAGAACTTGCATTGTCATACAGCTCTTTTTTTTTTTTTTTTAAAATAGTTATCTTTCCGTAGTCTTAAAATAAGTCACTAATAGTACTGAATCTTGTGCAAATAAAAGTTTGCTGTGAGAAATGTGAGTATTTTTACTGATCAGGCCATCACATTTTTTATTTCAAAGCTATTTAAAAGTTACTCTTATGATAAAGACCAAGGAAATTTATGCCATACAACTTGCTGTTGAGTTATGGTGAGGAATGATCACTCAGCATTTACAGCTCTGGTACCCTGACTACTCCCCACTAATCACAGCTTTTAAATTCACTATCTGAATTTGACAGCACTTGAGATACTCAAAGTTTAATTGTAACAAAAAAGAAAAAGAAAAAAAAACCAACCACCCCAAAAAACAATTAGTGGAAATGTGGAAAAATCGGATTGGCAACTTTAGTGGCCAATACTTCAACATGAGCTTCAGTTCTATGTTCTATCTGGCCCAACAGCTGCTTAGGCAGGACACCTGAACAAATTAGCACAGTTACCCACAGTATGTGCTGACTCTTGCCCAGCCATTGCTTGCAGGACATGGGGGAAAAAACATGCAAAAAGGCAGTAAAGGGCATATAAATCTGCACAAGACCAAGCCTGAAGTGGCCAGTCGCTCTACTAAACACGGAGTGTTCTTCTTAGTTTTCTAATACAAACTTACTATTTGGGGGAAAAAAAAACAAAAACAAAAAACAAACAAGGAAATAATTTTCAAAAGAAGCAAAAATTCAGAATATATTCTTTGAGAAATTTTCATTTGATATCCTAAAGAGCATGTGTTTCAAAACACCTCCCCACTCTAACTAATCCATAGATAGATCAGACTTGCAGAGCTGATTCAGAAAATGCTACTACCCAGGTTTCATGATACATCTTAAGCTCCATTTTAACAGAATTACTCATTCCTTTGCTTTTACAGATAATACATGAAGCAGCATCGCAACTCACCACAAAGTTACACAACATTACTATGAAGGTACCAGGTCTAAAAATTCTATGGCTTTCTGAAATCCTTCTACATTGCACCATCTTCTTGGTGATATTCTGGTTCAGCCATTTAATATTAATATTGTTCTTTTTGCAACAGCAGCACAAATAAGCTTCCGCTCAAAAGCTCCGTTCAATCACCAAAAGCCTTGCTTTTACTCCTCCTTTTGATAACCAAATCTCTATTAAACAAAATGCTCTGCTTAGAGAAGAGTCTGGCAAGCTGGAGCCAAGAGTAAACACTCAAGTTACATGGAAGCCCCTAGAAACAGTGGAACATGTCCAACAATCCATAATCATTGTCCACTGTCCCTGAAAAGTATAATTAGTCCATGTCCCACTGGTTCCCCAACACAGCAAGAAAAAAAAGCACACAAAAAACCCCAACCCACAGCACTGAAGTCAGAATGATTAAGCATATGCAGCATTTGAAAGTCTACTTTTGTTGAAGGGTTGAGAGATGCAAGACTTTGAAGTTTTTTCTGCCTCTACTACATTGTGGGAGCTGCAAAGCACCAAGATAAAGCAAAGTTTTATTTAGTCAGGTAACAGTAAGTAGAAAACAAGATTCAGCAATTATCATCATGAAATTTAAAAGTTCATGAGAATCCTTTTACAACTGGTTTGGGAAGAACAGTACCTGTTCTCTGCTAACAAGCTCCAATCCTGCAACGGATGTCATTAGACATTTGGCAACTAGATACTGGGAAGTTCAGAATTAAATCAGTAAGTACAGCATGAAGCAAAGAGGGAAACAGAATCACAACCAGCTTCAACCTACTCACCCTGACCTAGATAAAAACCCAGGAGGTAGCAAGGCAGAAACTGTGAGTTGCCATAACTTAAATATATCATTGAAAGAAGAAATTGGGCCAACTATATATTGTATAATAAAGTCTTTACCTGTATTTCTTTTCATACCATTGGTTTCCCTGAGTCTGCACTCAACAGCTACTCTATTTGAGGGATAAACTTCTTTCCCATATACTATTTACATTTGTAGTCCTACAGTTTGAGTAATTACCCTTGTTTTCAGCTTCGGCAGCAAGGAACAAAGAACTCATCCCATTCACTGCACACCTGGTACTCCAGAAAATGAAGCTGACCAGAAAGGCTTCTAGTTTAAAACCCAGCCTCCTAGTAACCTTTCATGCTTTCAGGAGTTCCAGGCAGGGCTCAAAAGCTAAAAAGAACATAAACATACCCGTTTTCCACAAATATTTAACTGTTTGGTTTGCTTCTGGGTTTGTTGTCACATTTGGGGTTTTTTTTTGTGTGTGTTTTTACAGAGTTGGGAAGCTGGGGAAGGACAGGCACACTAAAAAAATTCTAATAAAGAGGAAAAAAAAAACACCTCAGCAGCATCCATCAAATTTTGCAGAAAGCCTGAGACAATTTAAGATTTCAGTTATTTCTATTCCAGTGCTACGTATTTCAACTACCAAACAACACTTTACCATGTCATAAGTATTGCACTGATATAGATCTCCAGTGTGTGTGTGGGAAGGCGGATATGGGAGAGACAAAGGCCTTCTGCTTACACAACACATTGAGCCACCACACTTTAGAAACTCCTGTTAGCATAGCTGTGCTAGTTAGGAAAAATAAAAATTCAGTTAGGCCAGCAAAATTAAGTTTTTGCTCACAAAGCCACCTTCTCTTGTATGCAGTGAAGGCAGCATGGCAAGGAAAAGCTGTAATAGGACAACTACTTCTGTTGGTAGAAGCTGCACTTCAACTAGGAAAAAAGCACACTACTAGACCTACAGCACTCCTTGTTTAGGCCCAGACATACCATTGCATAGGAAGATTACACATGTCAGTCTAGTTTAAAAAAAAACTCTAATGGGATATTCCCTCTCAGGAGTCTGGTAAGTGCCAAATTAGATTATTTCTTCTCCCCCTCCCCCCAATAAAATATCCTCAATTACGCACCAAATGTAATGCTGACAGTGCAAAGAACTACAGATTACCACACAACAAAACTATGTTCCAAAACATAACACTCTCCACAGGAAGAAAGATTTGGCAACAGTTCCCTTATGTAAGCAAGTTATAGCTTTGTTTAGTAATTCAGCACTTCTGATGTCAATATTATTCATTAATCTCTGTAGGTTAAAAGAATTTTATACTGCCAGTATACTGGTTTCAAAGTCAGTTCGAGTCCAGTAGCTATAGCTGCTTTCATAAGCACAGAGTCCAAGCTAGTAAATCCTGTTAACAAAGACATTGTTCTATACACAATCAGCTCATGTATCTCTATATCGTATTAGCAGAGCCAGGGATGTACTACAAGGACACCTGACTGCACAGCTCATGCTGTCAGGACTCATCAGCTCCAGCTTAGTACTGCTCTTTCCACTCCAGGGTTTCTAGGCCACATTCCATAGCAAAGGAGATTCTAGGAAAGCACTTAGGTCAGGACGAACACCAGCTCTGAACCAGCCCCATACTGCTACTAGCTCTGCAAGAGTGTGGGAAACTGGTACTTGCAAGATGCTATCAAGAGTCAGGAAGACTGACACCAAAACAAAATTAACCGCTGTTAAACTAACCCCAGGCAGTTGAGTATACCTGCAGAGCATTCTACTCATTAGCTCAGATGAACATGGTCTTTGCCCCCAGAGGAATACAGATTTTCCAAATACAAGACCATCCAAATCATTTTCTTCCACCATATGTATATTAGAGTAGGCTATTTGAAAAGGTTATAAAATATCCAGGACTTTTCAAAAGTGTAGTAGAAAAATTTACTATGTAACTGGTTTGCCTCATAATAAATACTATTTTTCAGCTTCAAGGGAAAGCTTCTGAATAAATATTCACAGCTATAATGGCAACATGAGATTAGTACTACCTCCACTTTCTGCAAACAGCAAGTTCACTTTCTACTACCACTGCACTACTGAATCAGAGGCCTAATCAACACTAGCATCATTTGATTATATGAGTTTTCAAACAGAACCATCTCCATACCACTCTCTCCTCATTATTCCTAACGTGAACGTATAGTGTGAAAACACCTCATCCTGATCTTCATGAAGAGAATGAGGAGGGGAAAAATCCTACCCATGAGTCAAAATTGCCTTTATCCTTCAAAAGGACTTCAGAAGTTACTTGAGGAATATCAGCTTGAAGATGTCTCCATTCTTGCTGCAGAAGTGAGGTAACCCCAACATTAGCAAAACCAGAGTCTGGACATCTGCTTATACCTGCAGATAAGTAAGCAACACCAAAATACAGATGTCTTCTAATACAGTAAAAAGTTTTAAATCTGTATTTGAAGCAGTAAAAACTCACCCAAAAAATGTTCAATTTGCCTGTGCCAGAAAGACATTCCTTGGAGGTTGTGCTGGTCTTAGCTAGGATAGTTAATTTTCTTCATAGTAGCTAGTATGGGGCTATGTTTTGGATTTGTGCTGAAAACAGTGTTGATAACACAGGGATGTTTTAGTTACTGTTGAGCAGTGTTTACACAGTGTCAAGGTCTTTCCTGCCTCTCGCACCACCCTACCAGTGAGCAGGTGGGGGGTGCACAAGAAGTTGGGAGGGGACACAGCTGGAACAGGTGATCCCAACTCACCAAAGGGATATTCCATTCCATATATGTCATGCTCAGTATATAAAGCTGGGGAAGAAGAACGAAACAGGGGACATTCAGAGTTACAGCATTTTATCTTCCCAAGTAACCGTTATGTGTGATGGAGCCAGCCCTGCTTTCCTGGAAATGGCTGAACACCCTCCTGTCCATGGGAAGCAGCAACCAAATTCCTTATTTTGCTTTGCTGGCATGCACAGCTTTTGCTTTACTTAAACTGTCTTTATCTCAACCAGGAGTTTTCTCATTTTCACTCTGCCAATTCTCTGCCCATCCCATCAAGGGGAGTGAGCGAGCAGCTGTGTGGTGCTTAGCTGCCAGCTGGGGTTAAACTACAACAGAGGTATACATACAGGGAAGACGACGGTGTCTCACACCTGAAGAGAAACTGCTCTGAATAATCTCTTTGCAAAGCAGTTACTTTGTGGAAGCCTTTTAGTAACTGAATGTTTTACCCATGTGTACCACAAAGATGGCAATTTGCAACAACTGGAGAAAGCTACTATTTCAGATATTAGGATTTTTTTGATTTTTTTTTTTTTAAGAGAACTTCAACCTCATACAATATATTGTCCTTATAAATACTCTTTGAAGGAGAGAGGAAAACTACTTCCTCCAAGAACAACTCACCACCTTAATAACTACTTTATCTCAGGGAAGCTTTCTTTCTATCTGCTTTTCTATTCCTAACAAGCTCCCTCTTGTGCACCACGACCTACTCGCCTGGAAGCAAGAAAGCTTACCACAGGGGCCTTGGCCATGTTGGAGAAAGACTAGGAGGACAAAGTGGGAATGAAAGTATTTTACAAACTGCAGAAAAATGGAAGTTAAACACACTAGACTGCAAAAACTTGAGTTTTTTTTAATATATATAGCTGCAGAAGCAAAACAACTGAATGTTACAACATCTAAACCATTCAGTGACTGTATTGTTTCACATGTCCACATTCTAAAATGTTATACAGTTCCATGTTTGAATAAGTTTATCCTAGAAAGTTTTATTTCTTAATATGTACACAAGAGCCATCCATGCTGAAGAGCAAACTAAGCAAAGAAGGGTTTTTGTGAGGTCAGGTGAACTTCACCTGCCCAATACTTTATCTTATCTGCAGGTGAGTATTCCAAAGTCCAATACCAACAAGAGAAAGCAAAATGCTTACTTAACTACTGCAACATACAGCATGACAAAGTGAAAACATGTTTAATTAGGTTTTAAACTTCTAACAGTGTTTAAAACAGTATCACTTCTGTTCAGTATTTGAGCACCTGTTAAATCTACCATCTGCAATTACAAGTATCTATTCAGTGTTACTTTAGAATTAAGGCAATGCACTGCTATCCAACAGCACGAACCTAAACACAGGAAGACATCTTCATTTATGGGGTAGCTCCTTTAAAACACAAAGATCCCTGCTTTTGAAACATAGCATACCACTGCAGAGATCTGTGGACTGTTTTTATGTCAATAATAAATTATGTATCTACTAAATCGTTATGATTGGCAGACTAGTCAGGTCTATAATGAGAAGGACAACTACACTAATCAACTGAGTAGGGATCACTTAAGGTTTCAGATCAGTGAAAAAGTGAAACGTAGCATTCTCTAGCCATTGCAGACTCAGTGAAAAACAAATTAAAATGTATGCAGGGAGGGAGTGAGACACACATGTTTTCCTTTATACTTGTGAAGCTTAAAGCAAAGCTGGAGTTTACAGTCTAATCTTATGGAAGGACACTCCAACATACTATATCTGCACCCACAAAAGATTCTTTATTATTCTCCCTATGCAAAAAGTCAACAATATGCTATACATATATATACACACACACAATGTTATACAGCTTTAATGTGCCAAAACAATTAAAAAAAAATCTAGTCAAAACCATTAAGAGTATTTTATAATGTCTGGAACAGTTTAGACCTTGTTCTAGCTCTGTCTAGAGGAATCACCCACTAACAGTCGTTTCAACAAGTAACACATATTTACTATGACAGAAAATGAAATTGCTACTTTTATTTTTATTCTTCAACCTGGCAGTTATGAATGAGCCAAGTTTAAGAAAGTTAAGTATCAGCATTTTAACTAATGATGGGCTTTTTCCCCACATAACTTCACAAGAACATGTTGATAAGACACTGTAGCCTACAATCAATAGTTCTACTAAAACAGAATACAGATCCCAAAGTGAAATAGAACTTTTTCTAATACAGAACAGAAGCAAAAGCTGCCTCTAAAATCCTCAATGCTATAGTATAGTATTAAAATGCAAACTTCATCCTCAAACTGAAGACAGCAATAGCCACATACATGGTTTACGTGCTCCATATGTTCCCATAGAGCCAATCCAACATTTACCTCAGATTTAGTTTTCATTTATTAAAAAGAACAAAAAAATGCAGTATACTAGAACTTTTTCTCTTCAAAGCTGCCCCCAGCCACTCTAAACGTATAGACACTTACCTAATATTAATCCTTAGAGGGGAAAAAAAAAAAAATCTCCCTTCCCTTCTCCTCTTCAAGAACCTTCAACATTGATATAATTCCATTAAAGAAAGAGGCTATTGAAACTACTAGAAGACTTTCTGACACCTACTCTGAAGAAATACAGCTACAAGCAACAAATTTCTTTTTGCCACAGTATGCTCTTTCAGGAAAGACTGCTGCAGTCAGTCTCAAGGTCCGGACTTGCAGAAAACAAAAAAAATAGAGAGATGCTTATTGCCCTACACAAAAGCAAAAGAAAACCCAATTCAGAAATACTGACTATGTTAATCCAGATTGTCTGGGTTGGGCAGTAACATGTAACATGATGGTGATCAGCTGCCCAAGTGAAATGAGCTCTTTAGAAGCATCATTTCAAATTATAGTGGCTTCAAAAGGCTTCTATCTACTTTTTGCTACAAAAAAAAAGTTTTCCTTAGTCACATTTTAAAGTTTAACGTTAAAGTGTCAAAACCACTTGATATTCTCCAAATAATACTTACTTCATTTCCATGTTTCTGCAGAAATTCTATTTCCTGTTGTGTGAAAGTAGTCATTGAAATTGACTTCACTCTGTGGGGTGGATTCAAGCCCCGTCTAAAAGAAGAAGCAAGAAGTATTTAGTCAGTATTCAGGAAATCTGTCATTAACCAATCACTTTTAACACTACAACCAGAAGTTCGTCAGTTTTAAACTTGGGAGCCATCTCTGTAAAACACACTCATTTTGGTACTGTCATACAATTTAAGGCTGTGTAAGGTCATCTCAAAATAACATTCAGCATGCAAAGTCAAAAAACTGAGCTTTAGGGGAGACTAGTGTTTATAACTGCACTTGCAAACTCACTTTGACCATTTCTACACAAATTTATGAAAACATAGACTTTTTTAAAAATCCTAATCTGCTTCGCCAAACTCGTTCACACTTGCCTCTATCCTTCATATCTCAATCTTGAGCCCCTCTGTTGTAGTTTTCTTTCCCTCCAATTCCTACCTCGCTTCAACCCATTCTTACTACAACTTCCACACAATCACTAGACTTCTTCAGGCTACACTCCTCAGCTCAGATTCTTTTTCTCTTGCTTTAACCTTTATTTCCTGTTTCCTCCCAGCATCTTTTTCTAGTTTATGTTTTGCCCCTCCATCCACAGGTCTGTCGTCTTCCTCCTCCTGAACACTACATGAGTAACAGCAACAAAAGCAAAAAGACAATGTTTTTATTGTGCTCTCAAATGCGAGATATCATTACTAATGCCATAGCTCCAAACCTCAGCAGTTCTGCCTTAAGCAAAGATTGGCACCCTTCTCACATCCATGCCACAGACTGCTGCAGCAGGGCTAACAGAAACTCAAGTTACTTGTGCTGCCAAAGCATGACATTGTCAAACCCAGTTCAGTCAAAACCTGCAAGCATAGAAAAAAACCCTGCCAAGCAACAGTGCTAGTATAAGAAAAAGCTTTCTTTCTTTTCAGGCTCTTTCTTTAAATACATGCTAACTACTGCTTTTGCCCACAAATACAATTAAAAACAAGCTGTGTTTTGCTCAATGGAAACAAGAACATTACATCCCACGTACGCCAGACAGTGGAGACACTAACTCAGGCAATACAATGGGGTTAATTTAACACTCAAGTTAATCAGGTCTGGATTTTTGGGATACCATCTTTAAAAAAAAAAAAATTATACATTAACTATGAGATATCAGAGAATATAAAATTCTGTGGTTATGTACGAGAAGAAAGTTTCCAGAAAGGAACCCAGGGGAAACTTTCCAGGGATGTAATACAGGGCTAACAAATTGCTAACAAATCAACTGATAGAGTTAGTTTTATTGCTTATATTTGTTACTTTGCTTTAATTATAAATTTGGTTCAGATTGCTTTCAGGAATACCCCCCTCCCCCCACCCCCAAAAGAAGTCACTGACATCCAATTTAAGACTATTAGTTGTTTTCTTTAAACTCCATGATTATTCCAAGAACACTAACTAAAAATTGTTACCCATCAAAAAAGCGTGTCGAAAACTGATGTTCCAAATATTAACACTCTATACTCAACTTTTGAAAAAAAACTTTTAGCACTTTGAGTTAAGTATAATGGAACCCCCCCCCCAACTTTGTGCATTTAGCTTGCAAATTCACCTTGACACCAAAATTCACATTGTACCTCTAAGACAATTCTGATCCTGTGTTAAAAAATTTCCACGTTTTTAGTTGAGTTGGATATTTATTAGAACACTAAGCAATAACATTTTAGCCTAAGTTTCGTTAAAAAACAGATTTAAGACAATGTTTGAAACACTTGAATAAAAATAAACAATTAATTGTCTTCTGCCAAGAAATGCAACGAACTCAGAAGTACCTTAAAAACAGAAGTCATACACAAACCTATTGTCATATGAGAATTAGTTTTACAGAATGCTATTTGCTTAAGCAAATTTTTCAAATCTGAGCATCTAAAATTAGACTCTGTGGTTCAGCACCTCGACAAGAACGCAGAAGTTTCATTAAGGTTAGCGAGAGAGGTTTAAAGATAGTTTATTCAACTCAACCATCAGCAAATTAATTTCTTGTCTCAAAATGTTTAACTTTCATGGTAAACTGAAATTAACAATTTAACAATTTAACACTTTTCATCTAGTAAATCAAATCCACGTCTATCACACAAATAAACAACACATTAAAATACTGTATTATCTCTTTTTTTAAGTAAATACTCATTTCAAGATAATGAAACTTCAAAAAAATCTACCAGAGTTCTGTGCAGTTAAAATTCATTGTTTCAGAGCTGGTGCTAGTATTAGGTTTGAGTTTTGTTTGGTTGGTTTTTTTAAACACCTTGGTCTGTGCATGTGAGTAATTACATTTCACTAAGCAACACTGTAGAATCACATGTTAAGTGACAGCATGGAAACAAAGCCAGCATCCACCTGGCATTTCACATAAACACGCTCCATCAAATATTATATGACAATCACTGTCCCTTGCTTTTACAGTAAGTACAAAAGTGGTTCTGTCTACCTTAGTCTGTTCAATTTACTCTCCTATTAAGAAAGACGCCCAGTTAGATACTTGTAATCTATTTAATGACTATTTTAAAAGCTAGAGTTATTCACTAATTCACATGGTTTTCAGGAGAGCTAGTATATCTAAACTTTCACACTCTCATCTGCTGGAAATTAATTTTTACAGTAATTATAGTTTAAGTGCTATATTGTACCTGTGTTTGCAATTTAAAGGCACTGCACAAGTTATTTAATCAGTACCTACTAGGGCTCTTCAAAACATTTACATCAGCAAACACGTATCTTCAGTTCTGTTAAGCAGCAATATTACATGTACTTAAAGCATTGACTAGATTTTGTTTAGCCTAACTAGAGACCTCCTACATGGCTCTCTCCACTGAAGATTGCTCTAGAGTTTTTAAGGTTCTGGTTATAAAGTTCCTCAATTTACACATTATATCCATGATGTAGGATAAGATGAATTCTCATTTCTTTTGCACCCTCCTGCTAAAGGAGGAAGACATGCCCCATTCCTGAAGGTCAGATCACAACACAGAAGTGTCAGATGTCTCGCATGATGAAAGAGAGGATGTTGCCACATTGGTCATCAAAGATGACTGGAAGTCCCGAACATAACTTTAATAGCCATAAATGCAAAGTTAACTATCAAGCTGCAGTACTATATATACAAGTAATTTTTATGTTTACTTAGCATGGCAAGGTGGGGAAGGGAACATACAAAAAGCCTCCTCTTACGATAAAGCAGTGTAAGAAGTCAGACCAGAACAAGGAATTCAAGACAAGAGGCCGCATTATACAGTGTACAAATACAACCCAAAACATGCATTATGTTCCTTAGATAAATTACTTTGATTCTACCACTAGGACAGCTAAAAATCTTTTTTTTCTTTTTTTTATGATTTCTAACTAGCATGAGCCACTTTCAATAACATTATACCCATGAACTGACTAGAACCTCCCTAAAAGAGAATGGCTGTGGAATTTATGAAGCACAGCTTGAGAACCAAGCCTAAGTACTAAAGCTACTCCTACTTCAAAATCCTAAGTCATTTTATACCCTTTCCTTACCTACGGAGATTACTTGATGACCCAAATGATTCACAAACAACTCATCCACATATGGGGGAAGCTTACTGGTAGACAGCCAAGTACAATTACCCCTTAAGGAATTAGCAAACCTTTTTTATAGGAAAAGTGTATCTACCACTTGCTTTGTTTCTTTCCATGTATTTGACAAGCGTTTTGCACAGTTCCAATGCTTTACAGTATTCCCTATTTAACAGGGGACAAAATGGACTGTAGTTCCTTAGTCCAAATTAATAATGCCTAAATTTAAATTGGCCCTGAACAATATTTGCAACCTGCACCCGTGCCGCGGTACCAGTTACTCCTTTCTCTACTACAAGGTTCCTGAGGAAGACAGCAACCAAACGTTACCTCAGCACTTAATCCAGATCACAGCTCTCTCCTAGGAGGCCCTTGGGAAAGAAGGCCGAGTAAGACTATTCTGCCATCTGCACTTATCCAGCACACCATAGCTAGAACATCCCACACACAGATCTCACTCATCACTGCCAACTTCTTCATACTCAGCAATGGCTATTTCTATGGAATAGCCCTGTGACCAGAACTTCCAGCTATGAGACTATCCACTGACCCTCCACTGAATCAGTCCAAGCTTTTAGTGACACAGCCTATCATAGGGGCAGCTACAGAGAACACGAGCAGAACACGCGATCTCTGTTCTTCAGAAAGCATTGTCAAAACTGGTGCTCTCACAAACAAAGGAAGCTTTAAGGCCACTGACACAAGATTCTGAAGTCTGGCAACTGAAACACTGAATATTCAAAACACTGTCAACGAGCACTGAACATTTGTTGCTAACACAATTTAGTAACAAATTATGGTTGAACTTGTGATTGTTGGCAGAGCAGCCACTCCTGCATTCATCTCAAACAAATGTCAGCAAAGTTGTCTGCAAAGGCCAGGGCTGGGAGGGGGGGAAAAAGAAAAATTAGAGAGTGGGCCCTGCTGGGATGGAGAGTCACTTCCATGGGAGGAATGGTGGGCAGGCAGCTACTCAACACCACTAATGTCCCCCCGTATCAGATTCTACTGTGATCATGTCTAAGCCAGCAAAATCTGATCCCTTAAGAAGCAGGAAGTTAATGAGGCAAGTCAAATGCCAAGCCATCATACAGCACCCTACATCCCCAGGTATCTGGAAAACAAGCTTTAGAAAACTCGATGTCACAGCATTCGTTATTATTTCTATGATATTGTTATTAGCAAAAGAGAATATAAGCAGTACCGGCCATTCCTGATACTTGTAGACCTCCCTGGAGACCCTCCACCACCTCACAAGCTCATTTATTTTTAACAGCAAAAGGTTCACACACACATTAAGAAGCATAGTCAAGGTTAATTTAACTTTTTCCTTAAAACAAACATCCTTTCTGTATTCACTGTGGTATAGACATTTCCTTTGCTCTCCAGCCATGACACCGAAAACAAGAAATAGAATAATACAGGAAATACACTTAAAAATACATACATACATGTATATACATACACACACAAACACATAATATATGGAGTCATTTTCCAAATATGCTCTGAAGGAAAAAAAGGGCTGGAAAGTCATGCCAACACAGCCAGAATCACCTTGCACTCTAAGACTTTGTTTAGACCATTTTAATTTCTGTAAAACTTCTTTTGGGGAAATGGACAATAATTCACCACCATTGCAAAGATTTATTTTTTGGTTTGTTACTAGTATCTGCCATCAAAGACTCCAATCTGGCTGATACAGGAGTTCCTTACCCAAGAAAATTTTAAATTTAAAATTTCAACTAAGAATATTATAAGCAGTCAAAAGAAGGCCACATGATCCAATAATTGTAAGAAACAGCATAAAAGGGCTTTAGCATTCCTCACAGTAACCATATGTTCTAAACATTCTTCGTTGCTCCTTCCTGACAAGCCAGAAGCACAAACATCTGAACAAGAGACTTCCTCAGAAAGTTGGAAGGGAGGGCGTAAAGAGGGCGGCAATGAGGGAAAGGGTAGAAGGAGTGTCCTAATTATCACGTCAGCAGATATTTTAAAAAAAGTCAAGATTAAATAAAAAATTTGCATAGTACAAAACTTGTGGAAGTGGACTCTTAGTTGAACAGGAATATTTTCCATTTGAGAATTTAAGAAAATGTTAATTTTATGAAAGTTAGGAGCAGGCTGACCAGGAATGGCACAGAAATGCTTGAAAGTAAAGATATGCACAGACAGCTGAGAAGCAAGGCAAAGAGGCATTTGCTAAGACAAAGTGAAGGATGTCACTGTCAGCAGGACACATGGTAGCATCCAGAAACACAACAGACATAGCTACCAACATAACCCTTTGAACCATGGGACTTCTGTCAAGCTAAAAGAATGTCTCTGCCAACATTTCCCAAGATGCAGTTTTGCTATAATAAAGATAAGTCTTCTTGTTTTGTATTAGCGTAATACTTGACCTGTGAAGACTGCTCCTCTACAGCATCTCCTCCCACTCTTGGGGAAGAAAAGATGGTGTGTATGCTTTTACATATCTATATTCTTGTCCAACACCAAAATGTTGAATTAGGCACAGCTTGTGTAATGCTAGTGTGCTTTTTTTCCCATGTGAAGAGAATTTCAACACAGGGGACAAGCAGAGGCATTTTACAAGGAAGCCGCTATCAACACCACTATCCATGAACTTTTTCCTGCATGCACCGTGTTGCACAGCAAAACTTTTGCTCTGGAAAACCCAATCTGATAAGAAAGCTTGAAACCTATGGAACCTCTATGTTATTCATAGTTTCACTTGCCAAGATTCACCTTCAACATTAAAGTCAGAAAGAGATCTTTTTGGCAAAGTCACTAGTTCTCTCACCATTTTCAGCAGTACTTGAACAAGCTACACATAGTATTTTTGGAAACAGTTAAGAAAATGGTAGCTTTTTAAAGCTAAATCTGTTAATAAATAGCACCGTGCTCTTTCTACACATAGAATCATTAGTGGAAATTAATGATGGATCCAGAATGAAGGTTTGGGGTTTGATAGACAGGACAATGAACAAACACTTCAGAAAGCTTACCAAAAAAACAAGTTAGACTTCAGATTTTCAAAGTCTCATGTTAACTGTATCTAGGACAACAGGCCTGTCTGAGATGATACTGATGTTAGCAACCACTTTTAATTAATTGAGCAACGTTTCTGAAGGAGACTTGCTAATGTACTAGTATTTTAATCTTGTATTGGGCACTTCATACTTGAAAAAACTGGCCTAGCTGACTCCAAAAATACTTCCTGTACCAGATTAGAAAAAAAATAATTAAAACAAGAAGCAATGCAAGTCATTCACATAGCATATAAACAAGATGAAGTAATAAGATTATTAAAGCCTTACAGTAAAGCAAGTATTATGAGGTAGAATGCAAGCAGCCATTAAGCACTACAAAAACAGCAGTACTTTTACACTTATTTGCCATTATGTGGTCTCTTTCCAAGTCATTTCCCTCCACTGTGGAATTCTACAGTGAAAAGCATTTGGAAGTAAACAAGTTGTATGAAGGACTATTCTGATAGAAGTGTTAAAAATAACAGTTTCTAGTTACGAAACAGACATGACCTATCCCTACACTGTCTCATCACTAACAAAAATATCACACTGGCTAGGTTCTAAGGTGTTAACCAATACATATGATCCTGCACGCACAATTTAGGAAAGCATTTCCAAGTCAACATGAAAGAATGAGCCCAAATTTACTGCAGAAGAAAACTTTAAGTCCTCTTAACAGTCCTTTACTCCAGCTTTAAGTGTAGGTGTTACTAGCTCTAACAACTAAAAATGTTGTTTGTGGTTTCTGTTTTATAGCAACACAAAAACACTGTATATTTAGAATGAAAGAGCTATTTGCATTTTATTAGAATACCAATACATTAACAACTGCTCTTCAGAAAGAGTTTTCCTATTTTAAGCATGTTAACATCCAAATGATGGCCAAGTTAACAGCAAGTGACAGCTGTCCCCTGCTTACTAGCTTTTTCACTGTATGTACATTTTTTTGGTTACTGTAAATTGGACTATGGACTTCAGTCATCCATACCTCCCAGCCAACAGATAAAGCAAACAAATCCTACTGAAACCATGCTAAACATCTCAGCAGTGCTCATGATACCGTTGTCTATTAAGGTCAAGAAGCCTGAAAAATAAAGGAAAATATTCTCATGGAGCAGTTTTATCATGCTGTCAGTTTAACCAGTAAGAACATGTGCAACCATTAAATAAGCTCTGTGCAGCAGCTTAAAATAGTTTCACATGCCAGCACAAATAACAGTTTGCTAACAGAGCAAACAATAGCCAGAGCTGGCTGATTAAGTAGCACGTATATGTCAAAAACTACAGTCTCTTTTCAGTTCCACAATCTGAATGTATTTTCTGTATTTGCGTCAAGTCTGTTCAAAAGTCTACACAAAGTAGAAGTAAGAAGGAAAAAAAACCCTCAAGACTAATTAGCTGTCTAGTAGTATAAAAGGTAGCTTGTTCCACATAAATTCAGCACAGAACTAACATGTTTGCTTTGTTTTGAATCTCAATATAATTACCAACTTTGTTCTATAACACCAGACCTTACTTGGAAGGCCTGTGTGGGGTACTTAGTCCTTCTTAGCAAGGGGACAGAAATTAGTTCAGGCTCCTGAATGCCTTTTATGAACCTAAACCCTTACAAACACAAATCTGTATGCTTTGACATACTACTTATTACTTACTTTGGCCACTCTGATTCTTCTCCATTCCATAAGCACAATGCCACAGAAACATAAATAAGCAAACAGATTTAGCTACAGAAACAGTAACACTGAAAACAGTAGGTTTTTTTTCCTCCAAGTTATGAATACATAACTGAAATTCAGAACTGACTGATCTGAACTCTTAGTTTCATACACTATTGCGGAGGAGGGTGGAAAAGGGAGGAGGAGTAGGGGGGAGGCCCATTCAGGAATGAGGAACAGGAAAAATGCAATCCACTTTATCAAGAGCCAATCCCTTTCTCAGGTTTATATATATAGTTTGTAGGAAGTAACAGATGTAAGAAAAAAAATCACCTACTACTTTTCTGATCACGTATATTAAACTGTTATGGCTAGAGTTTATCCTCTAAGCTAGAGTTCAGAGAGCTGTCTTACAAACTACTATGAAACAATTCGACACACAAAAGGCTAGGCTGGTAATTTAAGATTTTCAAACGTTAAGGTCAGTATTCGCGATAGGGTTAGTCTCCTCACGTCGTCAAGACTGTCATGAAAGTGAACTGTTCAGCCATGTGCCCTCTTCCCTTTCCAAAAGTATTTTCCGAACACTTGTTTCGCTAACGACACCTCCAGTGATTTCCGGGGGTGGTGGTGACGGTGGTGCTCCCTCTTCACGTGCATGCCGTAGGCAAACGCTCCCGCTCCCACTCCCTACGTGCCGGAGAACAACCTCCTCCGGGGCAGCTGCAGGACGAACCCCGGACTGCTGCTGCTGCTGCTGCCCGCCGAGGCTGCCGCGCTCCCCAGCCCCGCACGCGCGGCTGGCAACCGCCATCTCCCGGACCGGGGGCTCCGGGCGGGGATTTTTAACGAATACCCGCGGGAAAGCCTCCCGACTGCCTTCCTCCCTTCCCCCCCGGGAAAGTCCCCCCGCCCGCTCCCCTCCGACGTGGCTGACCCAGCGCTGCCCTGCGGCAGGAGAGAGAAGGAAGGGGCAAACCCAAGGGGGGCAACGGCCGGCGCAACGAAGCCGAAGGCGGGGCGCTACACCCCGCGTAGCGGCTCGCTTCGCCGCCGCCCCAGCAGACGCGTCTCCCGGCGGCGAGGCGAGCCCTGAGGCCGGCCAGGGGCGGAGGTCACCCCGC
>VFFE01007128.1:911828-958705 GCA_008921705.1 Burhinus oedicnemus | reverse complement strand
GCGCGGAGGAGGCCGGCGGCAGCGCCAGGCCCGGGGCGGCTGAATGACGAGCCCAGGCGGAACCTGCGCGACACCTTTATGAGATCAGGGAAGGAGATGGCGGCGGCGGAGCCGAACGCGCTCGCCGGCGGCAGCGCCCCCTCTCGCGCTGGAGGACGCGCTCCCCTCCCGCCGCCGCCCCGGCCCGGGGGAGGTGCCGCCGCCGCCGCCGCCGGGGCTGTGTCACCTGGCGTGACCCGTCGGGGCGGGGGGCTTGCTCCGGGGAGGGGGGAGAGGCGCGACCCCGGAGAGAGCGGCGGGGGGGCAGTCCTGTGGAGAATCCTAGCGGAAAAATCTCACTAAAGCGCAGGGTTCGCCTTTTCCCGGGGAGGAGGCGGGTCGCCCCCTCCCCGCCGTGTGCTCGGGGCGGGTTGTTCCGCCGCGCCGCCGGGGGCGCCCTTCCCTCTCGTCCCCCCCTGCCGGGGTGAGCGCGAGGCGCGGCCGTTGGGGGCTGCGTGGCGGCTGCCGGCGGTCTCCGCACGCCCCTCAGCGCAGGGCGGGCTTGGGCCGGCTGTGCCATAAACCAGCGAACCCCGGCCTCACACACACACTACCCGCGCCCTCGCGCTCTTCGTGGCCCAAAAAATGAAAATTCAGTAGTCGTGGGGGCTCGTGAGAGAAGAGGCTGAGGCGAAGGTGGTCTTGCAACAGGGTCGGCAAAGCCTTGCTGAACCTCCCGAGCTTTTCCAGAGGGGGCTGCCAGGGGGTCCCCGCCGGCCGCGGGGGGGGAGGGGGGAGGGAGTGGCGGCTGTGGGGCGTCGCGAGGGTCCCCTCAGCGTTGTCGGTGCGGTTTTCACAAGGCAGCGGGGTTTGTGAGGAGAAGGTCGCTACGGGTCTCCGTCTTTTTTTGCTAGATAAGTGCACAGTTTCCCCTTGGGAATTTGGCTGTCGGTGCCCGACTGGGCACTTCCCTCATCAAAGGAAAGAAACCCGAGCCAGCAGTCACGTATATCTGCTGATATCCTTGAGGAACCCTTGGCTCTGGCTTGAACTTAAATCTGCTGCTGGTCTACAAATACGTGTTTGTTCCTCACAAAGGTGCCTAAAGGAATATTTTTCAACAGAGCGCAAAATCCTTTTTAAAAAAAAAAAAAATCCAATGTGCTTTATAGTTTGGTGATTTGATTTGCAAAACTGCCTAGCAACACTATGTATGATTACAGTCTTTTAAGGTTTAATGATTCCCAATGCTGTGTATTTAGGGTCAAGTTTTGCACCTCTGACATCAGCACATATGTTAGCGCTAGCTTTTGCAGGAGCAAGATCCAATCCGCTTTATTTTCCTCATAGTTGTAGTTAAAAAAACCCCTAGGACTAGGTGTTCAGCGTCAGTAATTTGGCATTCCTCTTCTGATTACTCTGGATGTGCTGATCTACATGGGCTGATCAACCAGTCCTAAGTTTTAAACCCAGAGTTTAACACAGTGATCTCAAATTTTTCTAATACAGATGGCAGGAGCTGTTCATAGTGAAAAATAAACACAAAATCATTAAATAATCACAAATGGTTAAACAGCATTCTTAAAAGTAAACATGAACTATTTCCAGTCTTGTAAGGACCAAATTCTCACTGCTTCCTCTAATTTTTCACTTCCCTCTGAAATGCTGATACTTTTGTTTTTCAGATTTTTTTTTTTCCCTTATACAAAACATACTAACACAAGAGATTTGTCAATGACCTAAACAGCCTAAAGTGGGTGACCTAAATTTAGAAGAAAAAAAAAACCAAAAACCACAAAAAAGTTTAAAGGTTAAACTCCAAGGTTTTTTTCCTGGAAAATATTTTGGAGAGCGATGATTGGCTAGAACACCTGCTGTAGTAGAGAGTTGCTACATACAGTTGAGCTTTGTTTCAATGGGAGTCAAAGGTGCTTTGTAACTGAGGCAAGAGCGTCCAACTTCAACTGTTTGTGTTGCAAATGTACCTATGTGAATACCACATAGTTGCTAATAAAAAAGCTGCCATTGTCACTGAAGTTGTCATTGTCATTAAAATGTGGAACTGAACTCCCAGGGAAAATCCTAGCACTGCTTAAGTCCACCACAAATTTCCATAGGTGTCTTACAGATTTCATATTACACTAGGGCAGGCTCTAATTTGTTTCATGAAGAAACGGTTCTGATGTTATTCATGGTCAGCACCAAGATGGGCTTATGCTAGAAGACAAATGACCATTATTAACATGAATTTAGTTTAGAAATAACTCTTTAAAAATACCAAGCTGCTCCATTCTGTATCTTACAAAGCTGATTTACCCCAGGAAACTACATAATGAGATTTCAGAAGGTTGTGAGAATACACCCTTTTACAAAGATCCGTAAGATCTGTGGCATTTGGATTCTTCTAGAGGCTGCGAGCACATCTGCTCCAAATCTTGTGTTTCAGCATCTGTATCTTACCATCTTGTTTCCCATAGGAGCTGGTCCTTGAGAAATACAGGTACCTAGGTGTAAATGGACGTGTTACACTGCTGACATACATAGGTGTGCAAACTGGCTACGTTAACTTCCAGCCCTGTTTCACCTCCCCTCAAGCAATAACGTAAGTTGTGCTGCTCCTCCACTCCCTTCTTCCATTTCGTGCTGCTCACAGCTAGCGTTAATTTCCTCACAGCAGATGGCTTGTTTTTTCTCTAAATTACTAAGGGAAAAAATCCACAAATAATGCACATTAATAAAACCTCTGCTCTTCAGCTTTACTCTTTGGTTTTCCTTTTCCTGATATATTTTTCTGTTTCTCTACCCTAGGACCTGAATTTCCTTTCCTACAGCCTCTCTGTCCAAATTTGTTCTTCATTCTATCCTCCTAATGACCAGACTTTTGTGGTTGGAAATATACCGGCCAGCTGTTTATTCCAAAAGTGCTTAATCCCTGCTGCACCTGCTACAGCTTTTAGCATTAAAATTAATTTCTTAACAAGAGGTAAAACAATGATCTCTTATGCTTGCAACATTTCTCTTTACATAAAAAACAGAACTTAACGGTTAGCCCAGTCATGGGTAATAATATCTGAAAGGCATTGCTTCAGTAAGCCCTTAAATATGGGCTAATAGGGTATAAATTATAACATACAAGCACATAATCTAGGGGACTTATTGTCAGAACCAAAAGAAACAAGGGTCTAAGAATGTACATTTGGGAGATGCATAAGACATTCTCCGTTTGTCACTAGGATTGAGGTCAATAATATCCATTTTAAAGCAATTAACCCAGCAGGCTAAGTGACGTGAAAATTATCATGCTGAAAGACTAATGGGCTATTAAATCCATCTTGCTTCTCTACTGATGGGCATACAAAATTAATCCTGGGATTAGGTATATCGGATCTGTGGTAAACTGCTACTGCAATATTTGTATATGAAGGGTTTTCTGAAAATGCTAAGAAAGAATACAGCAAGTGTATCTGCCAGGAACATTCACTGATATGCTCTATTAAAGATTCAGTCAACTGAGCATAAATTAGTGTGTCTGGGCCTGGCCTTATTTAAGCTGTAGCTTTTTGTTAATGAACAGATACAATTTAGTAAGAGATCAAAACAAGAGAAAGGCATAATAATGTTCATATAAATCATTCTTGATTGGTGACAGTTATTTAAAGCTAGAAAATTTAACTGCAGGAAATGGTCAGGCAAATATGATTGAATTACAAAATTGTGTTTATTTGAAATGCCATTTCCCTTTGACATTTCCCGCCCACTGCTGTGACATTAACAGAATAGAAAAGGTAAATGATCGATAGCCCTGCCTTTACCCATAACAGCTGTTCATAGGAAACAGACCTCCCAATAAAGAGAAAGGCACAGTCACATCAGCTTGGTTTTTTGTAATGCACAAGTTAGTGGTCTTTAATTATTTTTTTTTAATTTAGATGTCATGTTTTGTTAGTGTGACATACACCTAATTCCTTTTGAGTGATTTTCAGCTACCACAGCAATGAAAGACTGAGATTCAAAGCAGAAGTGCTGTCTCTGAAGATGTCATGGAGGAGGTGGAAGGTATGGGGTGAGAGACATAGAAACGAGCTAGCAGAAGACCGGGAAGTATCAAAAAAAACCCATAGGCAGAAAAAAGCAATTCTTCTTCAGTCTCCTCTCTCAACAGTTTATGACCCATCTACTATATCATTATTAATAGAAGAGCTTTTACAGTTTCCAAGTTAGACTGAAGCTGTGTAGAGCCAGGTATCGGGCTTTCATAGCAAGACACACACTCTCCTTGCTGCAAAGTAAGTAAACTAGAATTTTCCTGCTAATCTGAACAAAACAGATGGATTTCAAGAAGAGGACCGTGAAGGCGTAGAATGCCTTTCCAAAGTTAACACAACAGATCAACATCAGAGGTGATAAAACCTTTAAGTATTGTTCCTCTTAGCTTGATGTTCTGCTCATGGTGATAATTGCTAAGAATGAAGGTTCCATTGTAAGTGATAATTTAGATGACCTTCTTGCAGTCATTAATTTTTCTAAATTGTTGAATGGAAAATTTGAACTGAAATGAATCGGTGACATCCTAAAGTTAGTGTTGTTAAAAAAATGGTTCCTTTTGCCCGAGTTAAATCTAATACCTTGTAGTTTAGTCAAATCTGTTTGAAGGTTTTCAATGGGAAGGGCTGAGATTTCCTGGATGGACTCCCACGTAGCACTGGTTATCCTGTACACCTAACTCTTTTCATTTTTTCAAGTTAACTAAACCATTAACATCTCTCTTATGGAAATACTCTCGTTAGGCTTTCTTCCTCTTCTACCTTTGTTTTCCTCTCATAAAACAAACCAAAAAAAAGTATATCCATGGATAAGATAAAAAAAATTAAATTCTGTTATTGAATTTTAGCTGTTTAGAAAGTTGTGCAGAAGTCTGAGCAGCTTCTGTGTTACTTAAATTGTGCTTACAGTTGTTAATGTGCTCTCCTGGCTGGACTGGAACTACTAGGGGACCTTGCGAGCCTGCCTTGCCTAAGATTACAACTGTTACATTGCCTTAAGATTTACAAGTTCCTTCAGGCACCATGCTCAGTGAAAAACGATTTGGTTTTTTAGTGGGAGATTTTTTTTAGTGCAGGATTGTCCCAACTCATAGTGTAATCCAGTCTAGTTCAACAGAAGATTTTCAGATCCAGGGAGGACATTGCAGTAGACTGACTTGTTCCAAAGTTACAGGACTTTTTCATTTTTTTTTAATTTTAGTGAGAAATTTTGGTAGCTGAAGAAGCATTATTCTCTTCCTGCTTACGAGCTTGGTCAGTGAAGTCAAAAGGTTATCAATATTTCAACCTTGCCCCTTTATTTGACAGAGTTCTTGAATTTCCATCATGCCTTAAGTGTACAAGATCGTATTCCAGTTTGTAATCACAGACTAGGTAGTGGAAAGAACATGCCTATCTACAGTTGCAGTGAAGGCAAAACATCTGTCACAGGAACATCCTGTAAGCGAGGTGAATGTATTTTATTTTAAGTTCATTCTTACAGTACCTTTTCCTTACTTTTAGGGTGTGTCCCAATGTTTCTGTTACTGATTTTGATTTGTTTTGGTTTATCATTATTCCGTAAGATCCTGTAGTTAAATGATGCTTTATAAATTGTACCACAAACCACATAACTTTTTGTAAAATGGTTGTTTCATGCATCCTTTCAGAGGAACATGCCAGAGGAGAATGGAATCCTTTAAACTGAAAGGGGAGTATATTCATATTCAATCCTATAAACAGCAATAGAAAAAATAATGGTAAGCCATATCATATTTCACATTTGCTGGCACTGCCCATGGGAATGTTAGTAATACACAAGGCAGCCTAGAGCCTATAGGTCGAAGAGAGAGGTTGTGGAACCAACACAAATAAAGCAAGAAGGAAGCAAACAAATGACCTTAGGAGACAAAGAGCTGAAAGACAGACCTTGGTGGTGGAAAGACAGTTCAACTCTCTCTAACTTTTGGTTCTAAATTAGAAGAGGGAGAGACAGAATCTAAATAGATATCTAAACCACCAACAATTTCTATAGCATTTGGCTATATAAAGTACTAAACTGGGAAACGCTCTACCAGCTTTCTGAACAGGAACTACTTAATTTGCACATTAAAGTTTATATAACATAACTTATTTCTTGACCTATGAATGAGACTTGTATTTAAAGCCTAGTGTATTTTCAAGTTCAATTCTTCAGTACCTTTTCCACTTGATGACGAGCATTTCCTGCCTGTTTTCTGTAAAAGTCCCATGGGAATGAAGAGAGGCCTTTGTTCCTCTCCACTCATGAATCTAAATTATTGATTAGTCAGTCTAATTTGTGGAAACTACTGTCAGTTAGTGCTGTCTTAGAACCACCTTAGATTTGGCAAAAAGAATTAGAGGTAATTTGACAAGTATCTTCAGTGAGGGAAAGACAATATTAAAATAGACAGAAATAATATTCTCAACCAGTGCTATTTTATTTGCCCACGCTTTACAAAACTGACATATGCTCCTTCAGACTTCCCTAAAATTTTAATTCTTTTAATACACATCACTTGAAGGCTGATTTGGGGAACACTAGAGTAGAATTAACTGTTCTGAGCAGACATGCTTTAGTGCTTGTGGTAATCCTGAAGCAGTGTTTACAACTGGAATCTACACACAGAAAACAGGTCCAAAACTTTCTAATTCACTAAGTGCACCTCAATATATAAAAAATGAAAGAGGTCAAAAAGGAAGGAAAAAGTGGGCTGAGTCTAAGATGCCAAGACAGCCACGAAATACTTATAATGCACTCCATTATCTGAAACACTGAGATGGTAAACCAGTGACTCCACTGCAGTAGTGTTTGAATCTTGCCTGATAAACAGAGGGGTTTGTACACTGCAGTGAACGAATCAATGGACACAGCAAGTATCAGCATAACTAAAAATCATGGAAACATCCATCTGGATTTGAAGTGGGACAAAAAAGAACAGTATCTTAGTGTAAAGCAATGGAGATGGACATAACAAAATAGGGAAATTTGGGAAAGAGAGCTTTCAAGTGTCAGACATTCAAATAGAAGAATAAAGAAAATAAGCTATGTAATGTGAATATGGGAAAATGCAGTTCTTCAGTCACCCCGTTTCTGAAAGAAAACATTTTAGAAGTGGACTACAAAAGGAAATCTGATCCTTCAGATTTATTGTCGTGTTTCTCGTTACTGTAATTTTAAAATCTGAGATAGTCACCAAGATTTTTCCCATGAATCCCTGAGAATTTGTCTTGTCCAAACTGCAGTTTCATTATTCAAGGAGGAGAAGAGAGAAGGTCTTTAAGACTGGCAGTATCAACAGGTTAAAAGTGAGAGCACTAACAAGATGCACAGCAAACAAGAAATCCCCCAGAGAATGTAGCACAGGTTAGGGCAGTTGCAGCGAATAGATATGGATAATCCCTGATAGCTGCAAATATCCTCTTAAGGGAGGTTTTCTGCAGGAGAAGCCTAGTCTCAATCCATACATGGACAAAAAACTGCTAAAACTAGTAACATTTTAGCACTTTCTCTCCATGTCATTTAGTTTGGAAGTAAAAGGACAAACCCTCAATTTGTTGTTTATAATAATTAATTTAACAAGAAAAGTGAATCCCCTGACATTAAGGCCGCTTATACATTCTGCTGTACAGCAAGAGCACCTGCAGTCTTTTGCCTTGAACAGACTGTTTTCAACATTGCAAGCCATAGTTGTAGATACAAACAGCTTAAAACAAAAAAAATAAAATCTAAGATTTCTTTCAAGAATGCATTCTCTGGTTAAGTGGCAATGACAGGCCTGTCTCTCTGAAACAATGTCTGTGAATTGCAATTGAGAATGAAGATTTTGACAGTATTTGCCAATAAGAAAAACTCTTTCTTAACCAGGATGAAAAAGACATGCTCATCAGCATGTGACTTAACCAAAATGACTTGACATGAAAAAGAAGCTTTTTTCATGACATGACAGGAATATTTAATATTTACTGGTTACATGCTTAAATAAATTAAATTTTAAACAAAACAAAACCGAACAAAACCCAACCACCCAAAAAACAAACAAACAAAACCAAATTAACAATTAAGGCATGGTGGGCATAGTAATATTCCACATACTGTGTTTTGGCTACTGGAAAAGAGTAAGCATTCAGAAAATTACTGCAGCCTGACTAGAATAAAACCTTGGTTTGGTTTGGTTTTTCAGTTTGGTTTGTGGACAAGGGAGTTAATGGAAGAGAATGAACAAATACTCTGAAACAGCACAGTGAATGGAAAATTTGGGATAACGTCCACTCAGAGCAATAGCCTAGTTACTGAAGAGCAGTGCCTTACTGACAAACACAGGAATTTGAGAAATACAGCCCCCAATGTACAAGAGGTTTTTAAACAAATGAAAAAAATTGGAACAAGTTCCTTCTGAGGAAAATTGGTAGGGAAAAGGAACCTGACACAAATATGGAAACAAAAGTATTACAGAAGCTATTAGGTAAGCATAGTACTTCTTACAACTCAGGACTTCTAATCAAGTCTCTTGTAATTGTTAGAATTTGTGACACTGTTAGCATAATTGCCTTGGAGCTCTCTAAGTTTACCCTGACTTTCCTAAATTATCAAGACCCACTTGATGAATACACAGGGGGTTTTGCACTCCCCTCCTCTTTGTGTGGGGTCGTTTCAGCCCTTGGTACTTTACTGCTTAAGGTCTGGCTTTCCAGTTTTTCAACTTCAATGTATTTATTCATAGCCAGCTTAAAAATAGTGCTCTGATGCCAGAACTACCCTTCAGCTTATTTTCCCCTCCCTGCATGTACCTTTGTGCACACAGATAAGTGCCCAACTGAAAGGCACACACATGCAGGCAAGAGATAGGGGAGGTGCGTGCCCGCCGTGCCGATTAGCTACCAGCGGCTGCTCAGTGCTGCACAGTTGGCTCTAGGTGCAGGGCCTGGACCACAACTTTGGTAACTCAGAGTTAGGATTATGAGTGTAATTGTTCAAAAATAAAACAATTTAAGCAAAGTAATGATTAACAGAGAAGGGTTTCATAGTAATTAATGAGAAAGTTCCATCGTTAGTGATCTAGACATCTACCAGGGTAATCTCTTGTTTTACACTCCTACTCTTTCCATCATTGATAAAGATCGCTGTACAAACCCACCTGTCAAAGGCTTTAATTCTTTCTATTTCATCCTCATTATAAACTGAGCACCTAACACTCAATGAATTTTCAGAGGGTTGTCCACAATCTCAGCTTTGCTCCGAAGTATCACGTGTTTTCTTTGTTTGCTAGAGCCTCTTAGCACTGCCAGGCAATGGCCACAATTGCCCTCGGTCCGCTCTACAGCCAGTCTCATCCCCTTGTATAATGAAATCAAAGTAACTGTTTGTCAAAACAGAACTTTGGAATGACAGCTTCACATAAAGAGGATGTATTGTTATCCTTCAAAAAATGGAAATTATGTTGAAGTATGAAAAGCATTCATTGCAGGTTTCAAAAAGGATCTGGTAAGAGTCAGACAGTCCAGCAGTAGATTCTGTCACTAACAGCAAGTCCCTTCTGCAGTCGGGGGAATTTTTCTCTACAGGAAAATTCTGAAGCTTGTTCCAAATTTTATCATACTTTTTTGGTGTTTGTTTTTTTTTTTAATCTAGTCCCTGACGGTTTTGATTACTAGGAAATGATGACTATAGTACTCCAGTCAAGAAAAAAATGTTCAAATTTGTTATTTTTAAATTGCCTGGTTTTATCTCTCACAAGATAATGAGATCGAAAAAATTAAATCTGATCCATGATCATCTCCTAAACACTTGATCTTACAGCCAAGCTCGCAGTAGGCAATTGAAATAACCAATTAAGAACTGACAAATTCAACAAGAATCTTTCAAAGAAATAAACCATGAAATAAATTGCCAGCCTCTGAAACCTGGGAACAATCAACAGTTTTGCTACTGGTCTAGATTTTCAAGAACTTCAGCAGCCTGCCTGCTGTTCATGTGGCACACAGACTGAATCAAGGAAATTACCACAAACCGCATTTCGACATCATGCTTGAATTCACAGGACACTGTCAGTGCAGATTCCCAGCAGCTGGAAGAAAAATAGGCAATGCTGAGGGCCTTGAAGTGGAACGATATGGGTAAGTGCATCTAGGCTAGGTTTATCCTAAAGTAATAAAAGCAGCAATAGAAACAATAATGAATTGCCAGAATTGCCACATGGGGATCTGCTAAATGCCAATATGAAATAGCATCATGTGATGTTTGAGATAGAAATTAAGTATTTAATATATATTTCTACTGCAAAAGAAACATAAAAGCAAAACTGAACTATACTCTAATATCGTAAATAGAAAATGATAGGTAAATCACTCAGTCTAAAACCGTTAGTCCCCTAGTGATGAAAGCCCCATCAAATTAAAAAAAGTAGTTCTTCTAAACTCGTTGCCACAGTCGCCACTCGATGCAGGAGGTCTGTGTAACGGAATAAGCCACCTTCAGATACTAACTTTTAGATGAGGCAACCATCTTTTCTTCTGATGACCTATATAAAAGAAGTTATTTTGCAAAAGTTTTCAGTTCCTGTCATTTTAAATAAAAGAGAATCATTTTCATTAACATTTGACTAGCATTCAACAAATGAAGCCTTTTCTCTCCGGACTCTTTTCCTCCTTAAACGTTCTCTGACGTTGGAGTTATTTCTACAAATCATTTTGTTAGGTTGTCATCCTAAGCACTGATATTTTTGCCAATAACTTAGAGGCTAAAGCTGTTCCTCCTAGTTCTTTGTATTGAAATTATCATTAAAGTAACTTAATTTCTTTATTGGACCAAGGCAGAACTTTTAGACAAATTACTGCCCTCTGGTGGTGGGAATGCTTGCCCCGGTTAATCCTCCTCTTAACAGGACTAACTCTGTAGCACTTCCTCAGTTTCTTTGGTACTTTCTTAATTACATAGGGCTGCCTCCATGAAGGAGATACTCCACAAGAACAGGTTGCAGAATGGTATCCCTGAACTCCAATTACTCTGAATTTTCTCTCATAGGTAGGACAGTGGTGCTCCACTACTGCGCTTCCTTCAGCCTCCAGAACACCTAATGATTTTTCATTGAATTAGGCTTAATAATTTGTTTGATCTGGCAATATCTGGCAATTACCTGAGGGATACTGTTCACAAATCTAGATATATCCCCACTAAACTGTCAGCTCAATGTGGCGATGGGTCTATTATCACTTACTATGTACTACGTTAATGGTGGCATCATTCTCTAGAAATGGTCAAATAAGCAAGAGCAGAACATTTTAAAAATTCCAAACCTAGAAACTTCAGAAACCAATCCCCCACACCAGCCAAAATTGTTTCTTTTCTCACTGCTATAAGGTGGAAAAATTGCCAGTGGTACTTTTCCCCAACCCCACCTATGTACCAGCCACAGCCTACAGAAAGAGACAAAGACGCTGTCACTGACGAACCAAAGATTTGATTCAATGCTTATCTAAATATGTGTGAATCATGAAACTATAGAATCTGTTGCCAGAAGCAAAGGACTATAGCTGTTGTCTCTCTCTACTGAAACAACTTGCATTGTAGTGTTAAAAAGTTTCTTTGAAGCTGGGTATCAAAACATTCTTTCAGAACTTTTTTTTTTGCAAGTATGCATGTTTTTAAGAGTTAGAAATGCTATATAAAAATTGGCCAAGTCATTTGAATGACTACTGAGAATATAATTTTTTTAATAGACACACCTATCTATTGATGTGATTAATTTTGGTTGCCTTTACAAAGTACCAAAATTAAGTACTTCAAACCAAAATCACACCTTCAGGACAAAGAATATTAAACTACAAATGTCAGGTAATGATTAATCTAAAATATGTCACTCAAGTTATAAAAATAAATGTTGCTCTGATTTATATAAGCCTCTCAGTCTAATTGGGGGAAAACACGGGACTGCAGAGCTATTGAGATGTCCTATAAGGGGGAACTCTCAAGCATATCCAAAACTCGATGAGATTTTCATGTCGTTGGAATTAAATGCAAAATTCTGCCAACATCAGTAAAATCAAGATTTCTTGTGGCAAAGAATACTGGTATAAGAACACATGACCACAGCTGGCCATGAATACTTACAGAGGTAAGGCATAATTTTTAATCTCCATATCAGAACAGTGAGGTTCTGTAATTGTCCCCAGCTGGAGCAATAGGAGCAAAAGATGTAATGCTTCTAAAATGGAGCTCAGTCTGTTTAGGAAAAGGCTCATATGACATAGCTGTGATGGTGATGAATGGTCTTGATGATCCAGGAGGTCCCTGACAGTTGTACAATACCTGCACTGTAGTAATTCAGATAACATATTTGAACATAAAACTGGACGTTCACGAGCTTAGTCCAAAGCATAACTGCCACAGACTGGCAGAAACATTATACTTACTACACAAAAATAGAAAGGGATGATAATGTTGACTTTCTCCCTAGAGCTACCTTTTTCCCAAAGACCAGCCCCAGTTTTTAGGTGCACCAGGAAGAGCTGCATTGCAGTATGCCCCGTGATACAAAGAACCACCGACAGCCTTCACTGCTCTGATTCTGTCACAGAGATCAACTGTGTTTCCACTATGCAACTTTGCACTATGACAGTGGCTATTTACCGACCAACTGCTGACCATTTTATCTCCCTAATTTATCAACAATTTCTTAGACAAGCCGAAAAGGTAAACACACAAAACTAGTGCCATTATGATGTACTTTAAAAAGGTAAAATTTACTTTTAAAAGGTAGAACGTATGTTAGAAGGCAAAATTTCTCATTAAGCAGGAGCAAAAAGCTGTAAAAAGGTTGCAAGGCCTTGTGAAACAGGACACTCTGTATAAACAATACATGCCCTGCTAATGAAAGTACCCTTGAAGAACAGCAGACTGATAACAAGGGAACATCCCTACGCGGAGGGCGCCGAAACCAGCTGAAAACCGGACAGCTGCTGGAAGAGGCCCAAAGTCAACAAAGATTTGCAGCAACTGGGGGAAAGGTAAAAGCGGCAGTGGGAGATCGCGACCACCAAGTCAATTAGAGACTGAACAGAACTACCCCCCCCGCCACTGTACTGGAGCACGCGCACATCAATTAAAGGACATTGTAGCTTTAAATGAAAGAGAGACTGTACTAACCAACAGAAATTGTTAAGATAAGGTACTAACCAATAATTAAAATTAAGGGTGTGTGTTTCTGTGTTTTCAACCATATAAATATTCCAAAGAGTTTGTAGGCCGGTGTGCTAGCTTTGTGGATTCCCACCTAGCACCCATCTCTGGGCAGAAATGATTTAAATAACTACCTCTGCTCAGAGTGTACATTGGCGTCTTGCACACTGGGTACGTGACCCCACTTTGGGACAAAAAATTAGATCAGTGGAATCAATTTGAAAAAATAAAACCAATCCATCCTTAGATGTTTGCATCTCTTAATATTAAACATCAAAGCTTAGATGTACTTTAGAAGAGACACCAAATAGTTCAGAGCCTGTTTAAAGTTTACCACAGCATTCAGTAGAGTTAAGGACAAGAAAAAGTAGGGCTCTTCTGATGCTTCTGTACTGCATCATCTCTCTTTCCCTGCCCTGCAAAAAAGAATGACAACACACCTTTTGATGTTTTGAATTCTTCGTCGCTTTTTATAGACATATAACACCAGAGCAACTTATTTAAATTTTTGATTTATCATAAAACCAAAAGTGTTTGGTACAAGAAATTTCAATTAAAGTTTTAACTTTTCACTGGCAATTTCAAACTCCGAATTAACACGGAGATAATTGTAAAGCAACTGTATTTTAAGCTCCTGCCTTTAAGTCACAGGAACAATTAACATAAGAATTATTCCTAGACTTTTTTATTTTTTTTAAGAGAAAATTACAGCAAAACATCTGGTTATTGTAACCAGAAGAAGCTGCGGTTGAAAACGAGGAGATAATACACAGCATTCAGTTACATTACGGAACAGCTCGAGAGGCAGGAGCAAAAGCACATACTGAGAACAGAGGCACTTAACAAAAGTGCATGACAGCACATTAAGAAGTTTTTCTCCTAATTACTTAGCTAGGACCAATACAGTAGAACTTCTCTTACCTTTCTCAAAATAAAATCACCTTTAAAATACTTTCAAGAAAAAGACAAAGGATCTAGATGACAGAAGCAGAGTAATCCAAGACATTGAGTTTACTTAACATTTGAAGTAAAACCAAGTCTAGACCAAAATCAATAGCAAAACTGACATTGCTTTTAATGGATTAAGAACCAGTGGTCCATTTATTTCAGAAGTCGACATATCTATGTCTAAGCACGCTGGCATACTTATGTGAATTAATACAAAGATCAGGAAAGAAAAGAAAGCTAAAAAAAGGGTTAGCGTAAAGTACTGCACATTTGTCAAAACACAGCTGTCAGTACACACGACATCACATTTTAGTTAGTGCAGAAATATTGTTATTTGTGTCCTGCTTTATCAATTATACTTTCCACTTAATAGAAAATTAGGAGATACGGTTTGATTGAGTTAAAGGAAGGATAAAGGCAAATACAGTAACAGAAATATCTGCATCAGATAAGGTTAAAAGCTAGCATACAGAAAAGCATAATCAAAGTTGACTCTTGACATCATGTTAACCTATTACAGAATTCCATAAATGCTAGAGAACGTATCCTTTTCTACTGTTAAGTAAGTTTATGAATGTAATATTTGTAAAAATCATCAATAAAATGAGTTGTTCAATGGGTTGCAAGAATAAACTGTCCTCATTCCTTTCTGTCAGTCAGTTATTGACAAGCTGCTTGATCTATTGCCTTCTCTGAACGATAAATAAAATGTGATTTGAGAAACAACCAACCACTGGGAGACATAAATGCACCTGTGTGCAGCACATGGGTCAAAACTAATGCAAGCAGCTTACAAAGTACTTTTCAGACAACATAACTGCCATGGAATTTCATGAACAAAGTTTCTAGTAGAAGAAAAGCTGCCATTTGCACCAGGCTTTGTAGATACAGATTTCTGGAAATCTAACCAATTTTTTTAATTTCACTTAGATATTGTTTATGGCTCCCGATTTAGGGGGGGGAAAAAAAAAAAGAAGCTATTAATCTGAAGTATGTAAATGATTCCACTATGACAATGGTAAATCCTTAAATACATACTTAAGTGCCAGAAGTTAAAGCACAGATACCATACAAAATGCTTTTCTGACCTTTGGAAGCTTGAAACTAGGACACGTTTTCTTATAAAAACTCCTTTTCCACTCGCACCTCTATAAAAACCCAGTCCTTTCTTTCCATGCCCCCAAACTGTCTTTCTGTTTGAGCTCAAGACATTCCATATACGTACTACACAATAAATTGATTTATCTTGCATTACTCTTTTTTTTTTCCAGCATGTTATTCAGTCATCCACTTCTCCTGGGACCTATGCCCATATTCCAAACTGTGAAGCCACAGTAAGCAGATCTTAAATATTCTTTTAAGGTAAACTGCCAGAAAACTGCTTTTTTCTCTCTCTTAAAATACATAAAAATGTATAAAAAAATAGTAGGTAGATCAAACTTTGGATGTAAAAACCCCAACTGCCCTATTGTCCTTCTAAAATAGGTAAAGGTAAGAGAAATACCTCATCTGGAAACTAAAAATAGCATGAATAATTTCTATCCTCTTTTCAGATTCTGCTATTATTCCCCTGGAGTATAGTGACCTTATTGGCTTTGCTTATATAAGCAATAGATTACCTAGCTGGAATTTTTCACTTAACACAAGCAATTTTATGCATATTTTATGCTAGACTGATCTTTCTGCTCTCCTTTTTACATTCAAGTTTTCAGACACGTAATCTCCCATGCCAAAACGCAGAAGGAAGGTTTCGCCGCTATCCAGCCACATAAGTGTTTTATACACGCTTGAGACGCACGTCACACCAAATACTGAAGATACACGCAAATCACAGACAACCAGTTCTTCTGCTTGAATACACTAATAAATCTGTTCCCATCGGGTAGCCCAATCAGATCTCATTCCCACGCCAGGGGCAGCAGGGAATCCACCACCTGCGCTGCACCACAGACCTGCTTAGCAGCCATGACCTTTCACTGCTAAGCGTCCTTCACATAAATCCATCTTGGGGGCCCAAGGCAGTGGATGCACGTTGTCAGGGACAGTAACATCAAACCTGTCTGAATGCCTACCTGCACTTTTTTTTTTCCCCCGTATTAGTGAAGGCACATTTACCTGTTCTTTTTTTACAACCAGTGTTCACACTGGGATAAGGCAGGAAACGCTTCTTTAACCACTGTCCCACGTTCAGCGTCGTCCTCTCTTCCTTTGAGGGCTCAGTCCCAGTTTGCAATAGACTCTCACCCAATTTTAAAGGAAACAATTCCAAGAGAGCCACAGTCCTCATGCATCTGTTGTCTTCTGGTACACACGTTGAGTTTCTATGGCATTTAACAGGAACTTAATGCAAGTACCTGGGTTATTCCTTGGAGTTACATTAGAACGGCTACAGATGATGCAAACAAAACAAACACTGATTTCACCGAATCCAATACTTTAGTCACATGACTGTTTAAACTAAGCAGCCAAAAGACAGGAGAAAAATGAAGTACCTGGACTCAACAGAAGTACAAAAAAAGGAAGACAAAAAAAAAAAAAGAGAAGGCTGTAGCTTATTGAACAGCCTAGCATTAAATGATGTTCTCCAACTTCTTTGAGTTCAGGCCTTCATGACCCTTATTTTCCTTTTTACAAATTTTAAAATTAAAAATCCACCCTCTTTCAGAGTGTGCTCTCAGAACAGAAACCAATGTATATGACAAAAAATTTGTATGCAAGCAGTGAGACCTGAAAATGCCATTTGCTTTTTTTTTTTTCAAATTTGAGCACCAACAGTGTCAGTATCATTGACATCACATTTCATGTTTTCACAAGGTCAAGGACAAATGAGTTCATCTGCAATCCAAAGACTGATGTTGCACATGTAATTCAACTCATCTTATTAACAATACCCTCAAAACGATCCCCAAAGAAGCACTTATGAAACCCTTTTCAATACAGTGAGACTTTGTCACACGTTATTGAACATCATTAAAAACAGTCTCCTGGGATGTATGGAAAAAACTTTTCAGCCACAAGACAAAAATTCAGAAAAAGGGTACTTTTGTTATGCTTAGGAAAATGAGCAAATATTAAGCATTGTGCAAAAGTAAACGACTTTTTATTTCAATACCATATTTCATTTTAAAATTTCAAGCACTTAAGATTAAACTGAATTTTGCTTTCCTAAATACATCTATAGCCGGCATGGAAGCCATTAATTATTACGAGAAACCAGAAACGTCTTTTATTATCTAGTTACTGCTGATAGCCTTTTCAGCTGCCAATCCTTGTTTGGGTTTCGAGTAATCCCATGGTCTCCTGTTCTCTGTATACCCGTAGAGCTTCCGCAGTGCCACGCGGGCAGCTTCTTCCTCTGCAGCAAGCAGTGTTTCACCAGGACCTTCAGCTATAATCTTCTTATCGCTTGGGGGAAAAAAAAAAAAAAATTAAAAACATTTTCATCATAAAATCCTGAGCACTACTGTGTATCATTAATAAGGGCTGCTAGATTTTTTTTTTATCTCCAACGTCTGTGAGTACTTAAGGTCATTTCTATATACACACAAATGTAAACATTTCCATTGGGTTTTTCCTGCAAAGATAAATGACTGTATATTCAACAAAGAAAAATCAAATCAGAAACATGTCCATTTCCTGAAAGAACGCTATTCTGTTCATTTAGATTCCTAACATATCACTGATTCTTTACAGTGTTCAATTTGTTAGCCCTGTTAAAAACCATGTAAATTCATTACTCTGGTTAGCTTAAACAAAGAAGTGAAATGCTTCTCTTTTCTCCTCCCCTGGTAAGAAAGCATTTTAAAACTGCTTCAAAAGGATTCACAGAGAAGTTCTCTATGTTATGAAGCATGTTCTCAGCCCTGTATAATCAACATCTACGGGCACTGAATAGGGACAGTTCATGAAGGGACACCAGGGATTCCAGAAGAAAAATAATCAAAGTTCCTGTCTTTTATATAAGAAAATAAATCTTAGAAGGCATATAAACTGAAGCATGATAAATCAGAACAAGTTAAGGCAATCTTTCCATGCATTTATCTGCAGCTTATTTAGCAAAGCAACAATGATATTGGTTTTGGTGGAAGAAGGTCCTGTTCTGCTCCAGAGGAGCAATGTTACCCCCGGGCAAGAGACCAGGTCAGGCACTGACCATGCCCGAGACAAGCGCACCAGAGATGACTGGCACTTCCTAAGTCTTGTCTGGATACAGACACTCCTCTTGCCTAGTTTACAGTGCCCGTGATTTGAAAACTAAAAAGATTCTCTGGAATAAAAAACCTCTCTCTTCAGTCCCACCTCCCTTGACATCTGTGTCTTTCCTAAGCCCTGGATACAGTTGTGGTTGCTCCAAAGCCATTCAGTTATGGTATTCACAAAGCGCTTACACCAGGTCACCCACACTCTTCCATGCGCCTGATTTAGACTTTGAAGCCCTTTAGTCAGAGACTGTCTCTTCATGCATCATTACAGCAAGCCATTGCCAATGCTTAAATGGCTGATTCTATATGGAAGTTGCCGTAAAGGTTTTTTTCTGTAATAACTTGACCAAAGAGCACAAGTAGAAAAGTAAAAGACCATCCTCCCTCCTCCCCTCTCTCCCAGCTTAAATCCATTTCACTTTAAATTAATATTGCACTAACCAGTACAACCCAACAAAGTACAGTGGCAGAACTGTGCTGACTCCCAGCTGCCTGGTAATTCTCGGTTCTGGAGAAGAGATATTCCTCTTGGTCAGTTCTTCCACTAGTAAGCCCATAGGATTTACAACTTCCCACATCTCAAAGAGGTCTTTTCCAATCAGCTGGGGAATAAAAAAATCCTAAACAAAAATATTTAGAAGTTACAATTACTGGGAAACGAAATGAAGGCTCTAGCTTCTGGTATCTGTTAATAAAAATACACTATGAAGAGGCATTAATACAGTTGACAACAAATTGCTGAAACAAATGATGAAACCGCCTCAGTGCTCCAGCACAGCTAAGCACAGCTCACCAGTGGTACGCTTGGCAGCTCTGGTTGATTTAGCCACTGACAGGATATGTGCCTTGGGCAAAGTCAACTGCCCAGACGCAAAGGAGGAACAGCACCAGCCTGAGAGGGGGGTTATAACAACGCTTCTGCACAGCTCCGAGCGCGAGGTAAGCAACTCAATGCTGCTTCCAAGCACAAAGTTGTAGATCAGAAGAGTTCTGCAAACAGGTTGAAGGAACGTGCAAACCCACTGGACTTTCACCTGTTCCGATCACTCTCTTGCCTGTTCACTGTTACTTGCTCTTGCAGAGAACTCCAAATGGTCTTGTATCAGAAATAAGACTTTAACAAATATTTACCCATTGCAGAACTAGAAATAAGTGAAAAGGATGACTGAAAGGACAGTAGCTGCTAAAACTACTATGTTACACTGCATTTTAATTGAACGTTTCTGGATGAAATATCTTTAGGTGCTTGCACATGCAAGACTATGAACTCAGCCCATGCTTTATATAAAATGTTCTTTTTTTTAAATTGAAGATATATGCGACCTTACATGGAATAATTTCATTACTTGATAGTACAGCGCATGGAATATAATGCTTTCCCTTAGCAAGTGTCAGCAAATACTAAAATATCACTATCATAAACCAGAAGTATATGACTTTATGTACTTGACCAGCCTGTACTTCTTAAAGAAAGAAAAGAAAAAAAGCCCCACAACAAAAGCTCACAACCCAAAACCCCCACCTGACCACCACCATCAGCCAACAGATCTCATTGTTGAATTGTCTTGCTACAGGTATTGTCAAACTTCTGCCAATCTCCCTGGATCTCTGGTCATCAAGGTACAAGACAGTTTTAATTTTTTTGCCTTTTTTTCCTGTAACTTCTGAGACCCTTAGACGTTACTGTTGTCAGTACAAAAATATATGCCAAGTAATGACTTACCCTGACAAAGATCCCTGTTTTCTCAGGCCCGCTGCTATCCAGCAAGGCTCCTATCACAGCAAAGAACGTCCTCTGCAGCACATCTGGTGGGACGGGAAACTCTTTGCAAAGCGTCAGGTCCTGTATAGACAGGTTTTGAGCCACATAAGAAACAAGTTCCCGACTGGTAAGAAAATCAACAAGTGCTCCTATCCCCTTTGCAGGTAAATCTGGGTAGGCACCTTCAAAACACTGCGTCAGGTAAGAACGCGAGAAGGACATCCCCTGTTCAGCGAGTTTACTATTATCTTGTAGATTAAGGGCAACCATTTCTTTGTCTACCCCAAGTTCTCGGCGTTTTGCCTCTTCGCTTTCAATATAACAAGAATTAACAAATGCAGTCTTGAGGAGATCCAAAGAAAAGTTTTCATGTAGCCGGTGGCTAAAAGCTTGTATCTCCGCGTGGTAATCCCAGTTGGGCTTCTCTGACCTACGGACACGGGAAAGAAAACGAATTCAGAAACCGCAGGCGAAGTTACACCGCAAGCATCGCGCCTCTCAGGTGACAGAAAGGACAGGAAAACCGCGATTATTTTTGAAGATCAGACCCAGCGTTTAAAAGCCCTGCTGTCAGAGGGAGAGGGCCCCTCCGCCACCCTGCCGGCTGGCCCACCGCCGCCTGCCCGCCACAGGACGGGCTCAGCACCGGGCCCAGCGGACCCGCGCAGCTAACGACACCCTGCCCCAACGCCAGACCAGGCGCCGCTGGAACGTTTGGATTCAACCTGTTTCTCAGCCTGCCTCCCCTCCCCGAGCCTCGCCGACACCGTCCCGCCATCCCCCCGCCCCGCCCCGTCCTCACGGCCGGGCCGGCCCTCACCGCCGCTGGGGGGGCGCCTCCAGCCGCTGCTGCTCCAGGTAGGCCCGCAGCCATCGCTTCTTGTCGCGGGACGGCGCAGTGCTGAGCCTCAGCCCGGCCCCGGCCCCGGCCCCGGCCCCGGCCCCGGCCAGCAGCCGCCTCGATGCCCGCAAGAGCAGCCCTGCGGCCATGGCGGCGGGTGCAGGCGGAGGGAGGACCCGTCCCCTGTCCCCTCCAGGAAACACGGCCCCCTCCCCGCTAGTTCCGGGCGGAAGCGTTCCTGGCCGGAGCGGAACCAGCGCTGCCGGCGGGCGGTGCGCCGCGCTGCACGCTGGGGGCGGCCCGCTGGCAGGCAGGCAGACCGACCGACAGACAGACCTCCAGGTCGGCGACGGGAGAGGGGGAGCTGCAGCCCTGGGGCTCCGCGGCCCGGGTCGGGCCGTCGCGGTTTGGGAGTGGGGAGCGGCGAGCGGCGGCTCCGATCCGCGGCCATGGGGCCGGGCTGCCGGCAGGCCTTGAGCAAAGCCGCGTGTGGGTCTGCGGGCTGGCCGCGCCTCCAGCGGCGGCGAGCGGCGGGCCAGCAGAGCCACCCGTGTCGGGCGTCCCGCCGTGGAAGTTGGACCTGCCGCGCTGGGACGCGGCGCTGGCCGGGCCTGAGCCCCCCAGCCGCTTCTGCCAGGGATCCGCTCTTCCACACGGCGAAAGGAAACCGACGGATGTTTTTAAAATCTGCTTTTTATCCGTTATTTGGGTTTCATTTACACTGGCGAGACAAAGTCTGTTCCCTTAAAAGAAGCTTTATTTTTTCCTGTTGCCCATACAACTGTAAAATCTCCAGCAGCTCTAATCCTTTGTGCATCATCAGAGTTCATACAGTAACACCTTTAGCTTACAGTCCATGGTATAAAATTAAACATACAGAAAATGTGCCAAGTGGGCCCTTCCCTTTGTCTTGTCTTTCACTACAAGATAAAGGGACGCACTTTCAACATTCACGGTAAGAAAACCTGCACAGCAAATGCTCTGAACAGCCAATGGAGTCACGTAACACACAGCGAACACCGCTTACAAACAACACACGCCGCAGCCAAATCCACAACAGCGCAAGGAAGCAGGCACAGCAGCCTGCGCAGCCACGCAAAAGCCACGGAACGCCGGGCACAAGGCCCTGTTTAACTTGATAGCCCACGCAACGTCCGAGCCCAGCATTCCCTCACCGGGCGCTCGCAGTACCGCACGGACCAAAATCCTCAGGGCGCCTCGTGCTGACGCTCCCCGAATAACCCGTCCTTACCCAGGCGCTGCTCCACCGCCACCAGCATGCCAGTGACCTCCCCAGCTGGTGGGGCTCCCCCTGCACACAGGTAGCCATGGTACTGCTCTGCGGCTGCAGGGTGAGCTGAGGACATCGCTGACAGAGGCCCCGCATCCCTCTCTTCTGCAGCCGTTGGTACCATTGTCTCTTCCACCAGTCTGTGTACTTCTAGAGCCCAGAAATGGTCCTGCACAGCAGTCTAGGTGTAGCTGTTCTAGGAGAGGTCCCCTTTGAAGCACTGTTTGGATATCACGGCACGTTCTCCCGTGCACTGAAGCTGTTAGTTGTTCGATACACCCGCAGGGAAGGGGCTGTGGCTGCTGCAGCCACACAGGGGCAGGAAGCCACTAACACGCAGGGAGGCTGAGGTCTCCCAGCACCAGCGTGTGCGGTTCAGCACTCCCTCAGATAGTAGCCACCAAAAATGTAGTAGATCATGGGACTGGACACGGGATGTTTAAGCTGACCACGGTGCCCATCCCTGGAAAGATTCAAGGTCAGGTTGGACGGGGCTCTGAGCAACCTGATCTAGTTGAAGATGTCCCTGCTCATTGCAGGGGGGTTGGACTAGATGAGCTTTAAAGGTCCCTTCCAATCCAAACTATTCTATAATTCTATGTGGGGACACCAGGCTAGCTTCCCATACCTGCGTACTCACCACACACACACCGAGAACAGTCCTACAACATGCGGGGTGCCCAGCTGCTACTTTTCAGTTTTCAGCCCATCGCTGCTACTTACTTCAAACACTGATAGTTTAGATGAACCCTCAAATAAATTTTCTTAAAATAATAATAAACAATGGTTTGGGATTTTTTTTTTTTTTGAGAGTTTTATTAAATGTACTACAACAGTATCGTGTACTCCATATTCTTTTGATCACTCACAGACTGACTTTCTTAAAAATGTATTTTATAGAAAAACATCTGCAAAATTAAAGCTAAAAAAAATACATATTACACACCTCTGGACAATCTGCATGTTAGCAAAGAATACCTTTTATTATTTGACCTGAACACGTGCTTAAACAAGGAACACACTCATGAAACAGGACACACTCCTTGAATATGGCACACTTAAACCACTCAGACTAAAGGAAAACTAGTGCAATCATGTTTAATTGCATTTAACGACAGAACAATAAAAACTACTTTTTATTCCTTTCTTTTTATATTTTTTCCAAACCCATTCCATTTGTTCTCTTCCCACCACAACAAAACATCCAGTGGTTATTTCTGTAGATCACCACCCTTACATTGCATGACGCAAACTTCATATTGGCTGATCCATATTTACATCGAAGCATGCACAGGAGGATACTGCAAGTATTTGCAATGCAAATCTATTAAATACATTATAACTGAACAACAAGGTGTCCCTTTAACACTGCAATTCTATAGCCTTTATCTGTGGTGGAAGTTTCCAGTGTACAAATTATAAAACAGCATACAATTCAGAAACAGAAACAAAGAATTTTGCAAATTGTTTGTATTTTCAACTATTAACTCTTTCCAAGAGCTCTGTCTAGCGCCGAAACCAAAGCCAGCTATTGAGTAGCCAAAAAGCTACAGTAATTGAATACATGATCATTTCCCTTTTAGCACGCTCTTTGTTTTCTTCTTCCAGAAGTTGTAGACGGCGATTAAGTTTGATTATCTAAAAATAAATAAAGGCTTTTAATACTTCATTAAAAGTTGCCAGACTTACTAATTTTACATGGCTATTCAGAAGCTTCTAGAACCTCATACAGATGGATTTGAAACACTTGATAATTTGACTTTCTGTCTTCCATCGCTAGTGATCAGATCTTGCTGTTGCTAATAAGTAAGAACAGAAATGGAGCCGGACTCTCCAGATTCCCAGATCAATACAGGATATGTAAAGGCACTCCAGCAGGGATACAGAATGGATCTCTCATCCTATCTGTTATGGATACCTTTGCAGCCACACAGAAAATCTGTTCCCCCATTTTACCACTACAGCTTTTTCTTAATATTATCAACTACTATGCTTTACATACCTGTCTTCTTAAGGAAGCAGCATCTACAACTGTCATGTCATCTGGTGTTCCCTCAAGCGTCGTATCCAAGTTGGAAAGACCATATCTATCAAGTAAGGGGAGATAGCTTAGCTGTCTCATCCATGCAAAGATTAGCAAGTACCATATTTTATCAACATTCCAGTAGATGTATTTTTTAGTGGTGATGCTGAGAAGAATTATAAAGCTTTTTTCAAGCTTTTAGAAAGTTGTCTATTTCAATCGGATCCTAACTGACTAAAGCAGAAATGCATATGAAGTGGGTAAATGTTTGACTGAATCTGGTTTTACTGCTCTCCACAGTCAAATATTTTTGAAGTTTCTCCATGCAGACAGACTTCTTGCTGTCACTTGGTCTCTCAAGAGACTGTTTCCAGTTATTTAACTGATTAATGAAACCTGAAAATTGCCTGAGCCAAAATGCCAAAGTTGCAAGAGACCTGGCAACAGGTTAGAAAGAAAACAAATGAAGACCTGGAAAGAACTGAGTGTCTTAAGCTCAGTACCTACTTAAATATTCCAAGTGGACACCACTGAGATTATGATCTCAGCCATATTAATCTCAGTATTTTAGGCAGAGAACCTTGCAAATAAGGAATCTAGTGCAGTCACTGCTAGCTGAACTTTATGTGCATTAGAAAGTTTGTTCCCAGAACACCTCTCAGTTTTCTTAATGTGGTGATTCAGCACTTTCAGCAAATGTCTATGGAATGCCCTCAGCTCAGGCAGGATTCCCCCTGTCCCCCCCAGCAGAAAACTTGTCAAAAGTTTCTCTGGACCATTGCTCATTAGTATGTTGTTTCTGAATAAGAATTGCTGTCTCTAGATGAGAGCTGCGTTAGCCTGGACTTAGATAACAATTAGATCCTTGAGCAACACTGTATAAAAGATAGGAAATTAATTATGTTTTGGTCTGTTTTTTTTGGGTTGAGGGGTATACAGGGACAGGGAATCCTGATCTCACCTGGAGAAGGTTAACAACAGCTAGTAAGGGAATAGTCAAATAAGCAATATTCTGCCAACAGAATCATAGATGTTTTAAAAACACAGTATGGGACGAAAAAAGAGTTTTGGCAACTCCCTTTGTCAGAAAAAGATTTTCTTACTAAGGCTATTACTAATTTTTTATTCTAAGGAGATCTGAAACATTCACTTATCTATAATTTATGGTATTTACTACTTGTAGTTCTTTCAGTTTGGGCAATATTAAAAAGACTGAAACTGCTGGGTTTGTTTTGTTTATTTCCTCAGTGCTGAAAAGCTCATATTGTGAAATCAGCAAAGTTTTTTGAAAAAAAAAAAAATCTAAGTTAATGACAAAACAATTTGAACATTTCTACTGTTAAAAAAAGTCTAAAGCTTTGCACACAAAAAAAATCAAGTAGTTTTCCTTGCTACTACAGGTCCTCTGAAAGCCAAAGAGATTTCTGAGGAGAGTCTTTTTGTAGCCATTTTTTTTCCTTATAGTAGATGATAAAAAAAAAATTAGAAAGTCCCACCAGATCCACAGCATAGTTGTCCCTCACCATCTCTTGGGAAAAGCAGAGAGGTTTATAATTTCAGCGAGATAGGCACACCTCCCTCCCAGGCCACATACATGTAATATCAAGTCACACTAAGTCATCACTGCTGCTCTGCCAACTGCCACACCATTCCAGGTGTTAAATCAAGAGGGCTACCAGCAAGAAATTCCTTGAGATAATCTCTCAGACTGTTATGAAAACTGAATTCCTGAGCTAGAGAAGAATCACCTGCTCGGATCCAGTGTCTACTTAAGCACAAATGTAATCTCCATTTTAATAAAAACATAGAAGTGTAGTGGGAAATCGGAACAACAGATGTGGAAGGGACTATTTTTCTTTCCCCTTCATCCTGACCATGAGATTATGTGTCAGTCTTATATCCAGTTCCACTGAAACGATGTCCGCCAAGATAATGGCAGTGAAAAGGCATCCAGCTACAACTTACAATCACAGGCATGTTACTGAGAACACCTGGAAAAAATAAGGTGATGCAAGGCCACATTTTCTAGCAATAAAAATATGAAACTTACTGCTAAATAGAAAATACTTGAAGTATACTGCTAATGTAATTTAAGAGCCCTCCTTTGCACATTACTTTGAGCCAGAATTCTGCAGCACATTTTATCTACTAGACAAGTGATGTCTTTGCAGGTGTCTTGGATGGATAAGGAATAATGGCCTGAAATATCTCAGAAGTTGAGAGGGAAGATAGAAATGAGCATCGCTTTTTAAAATAAGGACACTAGAAATAGGGAAACAGAAGTCTGAATTTTAGAATCTAAATTAGTGGATCATGACTAACAAAAAAATACTCTTTACCTGGTGTTGTCATGATGAGGGTTAGAGGAAGTGGTAGCAGCTGACCCACCACGTAACACTGGCCTACAGCAGGTTTTTGTAGATAGAAAGCACAAGACAGAAACAGGAAATGACAAACAGAGATAAGAGGTAAACCACACGGAACAAAGGAACATCAAAATACTTCCACTTATATTGTATAATGTTTCAATACAATATAATATCTATTTATTTTGTTGTAAATTGCACTCTCTTATTTCTCTTACTCAAATTTAATTAACACTGAATGTTTATGCAGCTAAGACACATAGAGAGATTTGTCTTTTCTTTATTCATCCATGCTAGATGTAATTCAGAAAACCTGGGCTAGTAGCCTAAGGACCATATACAGCCCAAAGAGAGGTAGATCTCTCCAGGAAAAAGTGACTAAAGCTTCAAGTAGATGGTACGAACATCCTTATAAGTGTTGCTCTTTCAATTTCTTTTCCTTTTCTTTCTAGGCAGAGAGGAAGAAAAGGTAGAGCTGATTAAGCTGCTGCAACTCTATAATATATATTAACTTTGCAATAAGAAGTTCCTGTGTCTCAATTTACAGATGTGAATACCAGCAGTACCTTCTGACAAAGCCGGTACTATGTATTTTCAGTACCTCTGGTAATGAGGCATTAGTGTTCCACATCTATAATGTGGAACAAACTGTTCTAGAGCCCGAAATCTTTTTTCAGTTTCTTCCATTCTCCCAATGCCAACAGGAGGTATTTGTGCCATGCATTTAACCTGTGTGTACTCCAGGCTATAAAATTAAAGACAAAGAGAATGTAGGTATGAAGATCTTTACAGCAGGTACATGCAGGAGGCAGAGGCTTGGTGCTGAGGTGGCTGGGAGAACACTGTGGCCTGGCCTGAAAATGAGCAGGAACCATGCAAAAATATCACAACTACTAGTTTCATTTAAAAGGATCAGGATCTCGGAGCCTTAGTAAACTCTGCTACCAGATGCAATACTTAGTGGGACTATGTCCTACTCTAAATCAGCACCATAAGTGCATACACCGTAATGTTTTTCTGTCTAGCACATAAGACAAGCCAGCATGATGTGTTTTACCAGAGACCCCCATTCCAAATACAGACAATGAAAGAATATTCTTACCTAAATGCACGAGGTCTTGCAGAAAGTTATCAAAATAGATATTCCTAACCAGGGAATAATTCAGCTAGTCTAAAGTCTTGTCTGACAGATGCTAGAACTAAATACTTTGAGAAAGCATAAGAAATTCAGCAAACAGCAGCTATGGAGCAAGTTGCAGAATTTCTCTGTGAACGTAAGTCACCTGTAATTAACTGGCAGATATGTTAACACCAGCTTGTCAGTATCCAGCAGGCACTTCCCATGTCATCAGACACAGGACAACATTTGGATTTTGTGTAATGAGAATGATAGGTCTCAAATGCTCTCTAAACTCTTAGCCTCTCTGGTATCTTGTGGCAAACAAAGTTTTACAGCTGTTGTAAAATTAATCAATACTAACTAATTCACACTACCATTCCCAAGGAAAGCCACAGTCTTGGAGGTAGCTGAGTGCTACAGCAAGGAACAAAACTAGAGCACTTTGGGATCTGTGCAAATCAGGATCTCAATCTAAACTAATGACAAGTCTTTAATCCCACTTCCCAACACAGGCTGTTAAGAAGCTGCACATGATTTCTTCCTTTTCTTTGTAGTTCACATTTTATTTCTTTACAGGTGGACCCAAAAGGATCACCAGAATCACCCTGCCTCTCCCACACTTCTTACTTGCTTGAATTTATACATCAAGAAAAAAAATTCAATATATAGATCACAGTGGCCTCATAACTGAGATCACCTTACCCCAAAATCAGCTTCAACTTTTCTGGCAAATAGAGAATGCACAAGCATAATATAGTCAAGCTATTAAATACATGGTTGTCTTTAAAAAACTGAGTAAGAGCACATTAAAACTTTGAATTTTCTGGCTACCTCTCTCAATTCCATCCTAAACATTAACACGTGATCAGAAGAAGTGGTAACTGTAAGGCCATGTATGCTCAACACTTAACTACGTCACTGCAAATACAGCGGCAGCCTGAAACATGAAGGGAATGCAGAGTAATACAATTTAATAACAGTGGGAAAACAGGCAACAAGACACTGACCAAATGAATCTGGTCTGTCTTCCTCTGCTTAGAGCAGAGCATGCAATGGAAATACCACAGTAATGATGCAATCATAAACACATGGTCTGGGAGGAAAATAAGAAGTGTGGACAATCTGGGTCCAGCTTCCATCGTTTCTGTGCATGTTCACAGGGGACTAAGGTCTGCACGTTCTCTGTTCAGCAGAGGTAGCAGCTATGTTCACCTCTCACTGTACTTGTAAAAGACCTCTGGAAATCTCAGAAAGGCCGTAAGAATGGGCACTAGGACTTTACAGTTGTGTTCTGGATGTGAATTGGGTAAGAAGCTCAGCTCCTGAAGTACCGAAAGGATTGGTGCACTGAAGAATCAGGGACTGGATGAAACTGCTCTCCTCGCTTGTCTTGGTGCTGTTAAGCGGTAACTTCAATAAAGCATTAGGCTACTGGTTTTCCCAGGCTCCTTCACATTTGCAGACCCATTTCATTTTCTTCTGAACTATATTACCCCAATCCAAAGTCATGTGTAGCCCTCTTCGATGGTCTTAACTCATGTCCCGTTTTATTTCTACCGTGAAAAATATCATTAACTTGCTCAATATAAAAAATGATCTCATATGATTATGTGGTGAAGTTCAGCATTTAAGAAGGATAGTGGCTTTTTAGAAGGCACTATTGTGAAGAAAGGAAATAGTAATAGATTTCCATTTCTCCTAAATAAAAAGGTATTGTCCCAAGAGGTGAAGAATAGTTCAGATAAAGTACAGATTTCAGCAGAACTCTATTCAGACATGAAATTGCCTTTTTTCCTGCATTTAAGACATCACTAAAATCTCCTCAGATGTAGGGGGCTTTTTGTTTTTTCTGTTCCCTACAGCATAAAAGATCAGCCTTTAAAAAATACTAGGTATAGGCCCTACAGTCAACTGACAGGAATTGAAACAGAAAAATGGTTAGAACTGGAAAACAAAACTGACCTATTGTCCTTGTCCAAGCTGAAGGAAATGCAAGAGTAAACAGACACTGTAAACAATGATCATTACATTGGTGCCCACTTAAATAACCTATTATGCGAGCAGTGCCAGCTAAACGAGGCATAATTCGTTATCTGCAGCAGTACAATCAGCACCTACCGTTAGCAGTTTTAGTAGACTGGAAAATATTTTGGAGGAAAAAAAAAAAAGCGCAAGCAAGCCGTGAAACAAGTTAAAAATATTTCTAGTGAGTAACACATAGTCAGATCTTGTTCATTTTAAAAGATCTCTTCTACTATTAAGTATAAAATGTTAAAATACATAAGGTTTTGAGATAGAAAGCACATTACACAGAGCAAAAGAACAGAGTGCAGGTTTGGAGCAATTTAAAATGAACAATATTTTGCAACCATGCAAGTGGATCATCCAAATTTCACATTCCTACGCCAGCTGTAGAGTAATGGTGGGTATCTAAAGACCCAATCACAAAAAAAAACACACTTTGACCCTATTTAAAAGTTTGGGTTTTGGCAACTATTTGTTCATTGGTGACTAGAAACAGGTTTGCCATTTCTTCTAGGAAGGTTAGTAAGAACACCTCAGAAATTAACCCAAACCAGGAAAAGTAATGCAGCTTTTGAAGTATTCAGAACCCTAGAATTTTTCTGATAATTGAAGTAAGTTGGAAGTGTATGTATGCACCTGTGTATGTTTTCCAGAACCCAAACATTGGCACAAACGTGCCTAATGGAAGCCAGGAATAAAACCCATTAGCTTCACTGCAGACTGGGCAGAGGGCTAGAATTTCAGTCTACATTTTAACAAGGACTCTTGGCACAGTATCCATAAGTGCTATTATTCACAGACACTAGAATTCCTCCTCATCTGGGAGCTTTAATTTTGTAAAACAAAACCAACTTGTAATTCCATCTAATTTTTAATATTGACAGGGAAAAAAAGGTATTGCTGTCCAACTGTTGACAGGCATCAAAATTTTAACAGCTACAGCCTGAAATTTCAGAGTCAGGGTTAAGCATCCAGCTCACAGAATTTCAAGGTGAACTAAGCAGCTAATTCTTTTTAGGTTTTTTTATTAAATCCCAGGTTAAGAACATAAAGGCCAGCAAGACTGGAGTTCTATATGATTCAGGAATAATATGGGCATTTATATACTATCTGGTCAGCAAACATGGTGAGCTGCAGGAGGTGCCAGTCTGAAAAGTGACTGCAAACAAACATTTACAATAAGATTGGCTTGATAGTCACATTTTATTACCAAAACAACTAGAAAGCAAATCATTTAACTTCATGCTACCAAATATTAAGAGTGCTGCTGGGATATTAGCAACCAGAGGCAGATGGCAAATTTCAAAGAACTTCCTAGCACAGGCCACGCTGAAGGGCTGCAGGAGGAATGAGCAGTTCCTCCCAACATCCTTGCCAATCATTTCCTCTAATCTGACCTCTTGGCAAGCCCTAGAGGTCTTGGCTCGCCCTATGCTAGAGACTAACTGCATGCAATTTTTACCTGAACCTCTGTGCTAGCATACTATTGACATGAAAATTGCTTTTGGTAAATTAGCCTTACCATTATTAGCCTTTAGAAACGTTTCTGTAGTGTTAAACATGCCATTCTTGTAACGCTTAGAAGTGCCAAATCAAAACAGCCCAAGGATACATCAAGCAGGCAAAACTCCATGGAAGAAAATGGAAATCATAGACTCGTTTAGGCTGGAAAAGACCCTTAAGATCATCGAGTCCAACTGTAAATCCAACACTACCAAGTCCACCACTATACCACGTCCCTAAGCGCCATGCCTACACATCTTTCAAATACCTCCAGGGGTGGCAACTGATTGCCGCGAGGCCTGTATTGGCTCATTACCTCTCGAAGGATCAGCTTATCCATACAGAGATGGCATTAATGAGAGGAGCAACCAGCTTCTCAGTATACATTGCCTTTCTTGCTCCCAGCATCCATCTCTTACCATCCATCATGTATCAACCAGAGATAACTATTCCCAATATAAATGGAAACAGACTAAAGTCTTGACACGTTATCAAAACCAGTGTCTGCAATGCCTTGTGTAATATTCTACCCTGTTTCGGCACATTTGTTTTAATGCTTTATGACAGTATCAACCCAATCTTATTGATTTGCACCATTGCTCACCACCAGAAAAGCAGAAGACAAGGCTAATAAATTTGCAGGCTCAGGGTCAAGTGTGTCAAGTGCAGAAAACACGGACAGTCTGGGAACAGCAAAATCCTTTGCACTCACAGACTAACACTTCCTATTTGGATGGAAACCAAAACAATGCTATATTTGACTGAAACAGAAGCATTTTGAAATGTGAATTTTGGACAATTAAATTGCTTGTGAATAGCGAAAGCAAAGGAAAGCAAAAGCAAATAACTTCATCTCATCATTTTGTCAACAGAAACCAAACTCCACTAAAAAGGAGAAAAAAAAAAAAGCAGCAAAAGCTGGCAGAATCAGTGACAACCAATCACCTGCGGTTTTCATCCAGCACATCCAAGACCTGCTGGTAAGCCCTACGAGTGGAAGACTGGATAAACGACAAAATGCCACGGGCAGAGTAAAGATTAGTTCCATCTTCAGGTAACATATTGGGAGGACAGACACGAGCCTGTTGCAGTGATGGTGTCACACTGTTCATACAAGCATAGTAAATGAAGAGAGAAATACTATAGTCAGATTTTAAATTAAAAAAAGCTTTTCAGATAGACCCCATTCCAAAATGCTTATTGGTTGCTTTCAATTTACCCTTCTCCCACCACTGTAAGGTAACACTCCCAAATTCTAGTAGCATAGGGATCATGAGCTACATTTATATATGTTCTTGAGAAACACACACAAGTAATAATCCAAGGACACAGTTTTGATCTGTTATACAAATTAGTTTTAGAAAGTTCTTGGCCAGCTACATCTGTACCTGTTGAAGTCAGTATTCAAGTCCTCACTGACATCAATGAGAAAAGTGTTTTTACAAGCACTGGCATTTAAAAAAAATCCTACCCATAATTTCTTTCAAAACACCAGCCTTTTTCAATATGGAAAATCTCACACAGAGCCTCTTTGACAAAAATTTTTCTTCAAGTTGTGACTAAAGATTAAGATAGTATTTTGATTTGCACGTGAAAAATGTTTCAAGGCAACTGCAAGAAATTCCAGAAAAAGCACAGAATTCATATCCCAGTGACAACAAATTACATGATCTGAGCTTTTGACTATGATGAAAAATAATACTTAAAATTCACAGGACTGAAATTCAAACATGACCATTTGGATTATAAAAACCTCATCTTTATCAGTCTGAAATTAGTTCTGATAAACTGCTTTTGATTTACTCATGCTTCTTTACACGCAACCTGACTTTATCTACATTGTCCTTTACATATCAATAAATTTTAAATCAAGTATTTTTTTTTAAATCACAAAAGTTTAACTAAAGGTGAGATGCTTTTTTTAATAGGAAGTAATTCCTGTTAATTGTAAATATTAACACAAATGCAAAACAAAGTGTGAATCACTGTACCCTTTAAATCTTGGGATAGTTTTTATTCCAAGATTACAATCCATAATTCAACACATTTCCTTTGATCTTGCCACTTGTGCTTTGCTCCAACAGTTTCTGGAGTTAGAATGCCAATCTTCCAGCGTTTGGCATTTTTAAGAAATTAAGCAAAGCATTAGTGGCTGAGTGCTTGGAAGCTGGTTTGATATTTGGATAATCTCTACATGGGTCATAATTCTATGGATACTCTTATTTTGAATAGAGTTGCTCTGCAGCTCTCTGGCACCAAGATCACAAAACTCGGCAAGAAAGAAAATTCAATTGAAAAGACGGATTTTAAAGCATGTTACACAGATGTCACTTCACCCACAGAAAAGTCCAGCCATTCTGTGCTTCAGGAGACATGTGAAGACAGCAGTGGCTAGTGCTTGACTGATACTGGTCATTCTTTATTACCTGATCTGCAAATATCTGTAAGCTGAGTGCATTTGGACAAGAGAAAGTAAAAAGGAGAAGGAGGCATCAATAAATATCTACTTCACTTCTTTACAGCTTTTATCATTCTCCAAGACTTCTAGGATCCCTCTTTCTGTTATATTTATCACAGCTTCTACTTTGCAATCAATGGTAGTGGTCACATCCACACATTTTACTCTTGAATTGCATTAGAAATGCCAGTATTCACTAGAAAAATATCAAGAAGCAGGGGCAAGTATGGAAATACTGCCACTAAAGTGAACTCATGAGAAACCCTACTCCTCTGTGGATTTGCTGGCTTGAGGGAAGTGAGGGAAGAGCTGAAGGCTTGAACTCATTATGTTTTATATTAAAAGTAATTTTTCCTGGTCATCACTTCAGATACTTACAGAACAGGCTGAAAGACAGCTTAAAAAAAAAGGTAACAAACAGTATTTAGACATATTGCAAACTAGAAGATATTGTGGAATTCCTGTTGTCCAGAATGGTATTACTGTAAATACCACAGTAACGTTATTTGCATACAAAGGCTTCTGTAGATACTGGGGGAAAAAAAAAACCAACCCAAAACTGTTTAAAACTGCACAAAATTCTCTAGAAGTTACATGTGCTGATAAAATGGAAGTGTGTATAATAAGGAAAAATCAAGGCGGACTCAATGGACTCCATAGTCTAGTCCCTAGACTACTTTATGCTCATTGTTTTATAGCTGGCTTGTAAGAAAAGACAGTTTCAAGAGATTACTTCATTAATTTTAAGATATTATGTAATTCATTCTTAAGAGAATAGTTTCTTAAATGATTTAATTATTTAAGAGATTATTTAAATCTATTTTATCCTGGATATGAGCTAAACTGTACAGCTACATGAAATTACTCAATTTTTCTCTGTAAAGGCTATTGCTAATTTTAATATCCTTCTAAAGTGCATAGTCTGAGAGAGACCTCTCTCTTCTTTTCTGTCTGAAAGAGAGAATAATCCGATGAAGGGCTCAAATGTCAGGACTAAGGAACATGGTGGGGGGGAACCAAATAAGAAGCCAAATTTTTCTTCTATCCTCCTCCTTCAGGATTCAGAATTATTGTCCTGTAGACATGTGGTAGTTGTTTGGACTATGTCAGAGACCATGGTGAAGAAATATTATGGAGTAAATATCTGACATACAAATCAGCCACGATGACATAGGAAAAATAATTCTCTAACACCGAGTATAACTACTTATCATTAGACATTGTGGCCATCCCCCTTCTCTCCTCCATTTCTAGTTAAATAGTCTTAGTCCAAGGTATAATTTTGTTTCAAATTTCTGAAAAGAATTCTTATATACAGCTCCAGCTACTCATTATAGCACTCCCTGGCTACAAACACTGGTCAATTCCAGAGTTTGGAACCAAAACAACCAACATGGAATTACAGAAATTACTATGAAAGAGCACAGTCACATTCTACTATATACAGAGTTTTTAGCTTAGCAGTAATCTCCCCTAAACCTTCTCAAAACATTTGTGATGTACACAGAGTTTATTTCAGATACTTCTCTGACTTACAGTTCTGGAAGTATCAAATGAGAGGTAAACAGATTTAACTAGTCAAGGTTGCTTTAAATTCAACCACACAGACAGACTCTATTCTCATTAAAGTCGCGTACACCGTTACCTTTTCCCCCACAACTTGCATGAAGAACAGAATTTCTCAAACTGTGGAACTGAATGCTCTAGAGAGATGGGTTTTTCTAAGGGAAAGGCTGGAGCAGGGCTCTCCCCTTTTCCGTGCACTCTTGGTGGTTTGCTGACTTGAGATGCAGAAGTGGAATCCTTATATTCAGTGTTGGTTGGCAATGGCCAACAAAAAGCTTTGTTTCTCCAGCCATTCAAAACCAGCCAAAGAACAAAGAATCAAACAAATTAAAGCTATTTTTGAAATTTCATTTTGATTACAAATTTATTCTTAGTTGAAGCTGTCCCTTTCCTTTTGCCGCCAGGTATTTTTCCCTATGTTCTTTATACAGGGAAACTATTTGGCAAAGTTTGAGAAACCCTGAAGCAAAATTAGAAACCACAGATTCAGTGTAGCAAAGGCTGTTTCAAATTTTATATTCTAAACTACAGATACTTAGCCAGAAAATTAGTATTGCAGAGAGCTACGTAATTAAACACACTTGATTTTCATATACCAGGTAACATTTAGGCTTACGTGCAATCCTTAGTCGAAAGAGGTGACTGGAACCGTGGCATTTTATTTCTTGGGACAGTATCTGATCTGTGCCACCTTGAATAATAATTGTAATCTTTTAAGTAAGCATCCTTATAAATAGAGGGACTGTAATTTAGAGAACTGTCATTACTGCTATGCAGATAGATAGTTATTGTACAAGCAGGCGCCTACTTGTTAGTCTCATTTTTTTTAAAAAACATCTGAGAATTACTGCCTTTAGTGAAGCCCAAGTCCTGAAAAATTCTCAGAACTGTCTCTGCATGCATCTGGATGACAAGAAGATAAAAACAACAGAAAAGAAACAACTATTTGTACTGTGTAGAGAACACTGTGATAGGGAGCCCAGCCAATTATTTTGCTTCAATCTGACAATCTATTCCAGAATGTTTAATTTTGTCACTTTGTAGGTCAAGCACTGGAATTTTGTGCAGTACATCTGAACATTTTGTCCAAGGAGGGCAACAGCGTCCCAGATTAAAACTTGAGTATTACAGTCCTATTTACAAAACACAGGTTTTAAAAGGCAGTGCTCCATGTGCCTTTTATCACAGCATCTGGGTAGACTATTATGTCTATTAGGAAGTTGAATCAAGGAGGTAAGAGAAACAAGCATTTAAAAAAAAAAAATATCATTTTTTGGATAGAATTAAATATTTGAAGTAAAACATGGATTCTCTTTCCTATTTGAAGATGTGAACCAGACTTACAGATGCAAAGCTGATCTTTGTCAAGTTACAGTACCACAGTACTTGGTACTGCAGAAGTAAACTACTTAGACATGATATGAACTTAAAAGTCAAACCAGTTTTGATGAAGCAGCAATGTATCATTACAGTAATTAGAACAAAGATTATTTCTTTCAGCCAACAACACTGGAAATGAACTTTAGGAGCAGCTGGTTTCTTACATTTTTGTACCACTGGAAAAAAATACTATTTCTAGATGGTAAAGAAATTTCAACGTGATATAAATGAGGTAACATGTACAACTACGTTTTCTGTAGTGCAAAGAATACATTTGTAGTAGAATTTATCTGCTTAAATGGTCTAATTTATCAACAACAAAACTAAAGTTAGAAGATATGCATCACATTTACCACAAACCTCTAATAGAAATAGTAGTTTATGAGCTAGGTGATACCCAGTACCATCTGAGGTAGCATAATTTACATCAAGCAGTTTTGTTTGCTTGTACTGCGTATTTTGAGCTATATAATAACACTTCCACACACGTAGCTTCTTTAAGTAGCTACCACAGTGAAAACAGAACGTCACCTTATCAATTTTGTTTGTAGAATCACTACTTTTGGTTTTATTTACATGAAACTTGCAAATATTTTTGCAGTTTATCTGTGGGCCTAAATTGTGAGGAAACAGGAGCCAAGAGACACCTTTTGCACCGAGTACAAGAGACTTGGCTTTCCTGCATTTGTGTAAGCCATACAAGTTCCACCTCGAACATAGTGTTTTCATAATCTGAATTCACAGAACATTCTCCCGAGAGATAGCCAGATACATAGTCACATTCTCCACTTGCAGATTGACAAAACCTGGATGAGGGAGAAATGCCAGACTCAGCATCACTAGGAATGCCACAGCATGTTCAAAGTGATTTCTTTTTTTTGGATCACACTGAGTCAGAAGAAGCAACGATGACAGAAAAAGAAGCAATTTCTAGGAACCTCAATGATTTCAAAGCAGATGATCTACGCATTAGGCACAGCATAACTCCTGCCATAAGAAAACAAGTACTTGAGAGGACAAGAGACAAATGAAGTTCTACTAAAAAACGTTATCTGCAGGTCAGCAAGTGTGGAATGCTGCCGTGAAAAAAAGAGCTTCTTCCACATGGACAGCAGAGAGCACAGATACAGCAAGCTCAGTGTTAGCTAGCTGTTATTTTTTATACAAACAGAAGAGAAGGCATCCTGGATCAATCTAAAGTTTATATAATTTTCCTAGAAGACACTCATAATGGAAACTGCTTAGCATTGGAAGTTTAGTTTGTTTGACAGACATTATGCCAGCACTAGCATGGGCATCAAGAGAGGAAAACTAATCTCCAGATGTCTCCTAATTTCCCAGCATTTGTAAACGATAAATTGAGTCACACAAGCTAACAGTTATATGTTCATTGATCACATCCTTTTTCAGTTTATAGGATTCCAAGTTCATATTATATTGCTAAGCCTCTGAAGGACTGCTAGTAGATTAATAAACTGTGACAGCAAATAATATTCAGACCATTTTAAACCAGTAATTCTATATATAGCTACTGAGGAACTGCAAAGCACACGGGTGAGTTTTACAGCTTTATGACTTTTGGATTCAAGAAGTCCAAACATATGTGAGAAGTCTGACAGCAACTGGATACATCCAGTCAGAGCTGATCTTGCCAGTTTCTCAGATGGATGGCTGGGCAGACACAGCCCATGACTTTTGGAAGACTAAACTAACCTGGGGAGCAAGGATAAAGTGGTTTCAAGAAATTACAAGAATTCATATACCATCCGGTTTTCCTTTTAAGTCCAATACCTCAAAGACTGGCAAAGCAGAGCTGGTAACATCAAAGGGCTAAACTTTTTCACAGGCAGCTTCCATCACATGAAGACCAGCTATTCCAGCATGCATCATGTGCAGACTATCAGATAGGCAAGTGAAGGCCATTCCTGCAGGGAAATTCTAGTATGACTGGTCCAACAGGACATAACTGGGTGACCGATACCACAGGGAACCTGGGCACCTAGCTGTTAGAACATTTGTAGACCGAGCTGATCAGGAGCTTATGAATGTGAACCTGGTTTTGCCAACTCAGTGAGTATGTATGACTCAGCAGAGTTGAGTACCTAGACACGTGCAATCTATAAGTTTGTATGAACCAAAAGACTGATTAAGATGAAGTTATGCAAAAATATTTCCATGAAGATCTGGAGGAAGAGAAGGAGAATCATAACACGTCTGGAACATGCATCAGAATACTTTTCACCAGTTTTAGACTAACTAACAGGTAGACAGATAAGTAGTACATATAGTACCTCCTAGTGCTCCTGCTGTAAATAGAAGAAAACAAGACATTTCTAGGACATAATTCACTTGATCTGTTTTAGACTAAAAATAGGTAGATCCTAAGTAGGTCATGCACTTATTTCCCTCTAGTTACTGAACATTAAGTTTATGGTGATTTAGCAACAATGTTATATAGTCTACATTGAGACAGATGAATCCCATCTTCTTGGTCTTAAACATAAGATCCTTTCAACGAGGGAAAGTATTCTTTATGGTAACTGTATTAAAACTCATATATAAAAGATTCCTAAGTGTTACATTACAAAAACAGTTATTGCCAGGTGGAAAGATGCTGTCATTCAGAATAAACGGTGATTAATCAAAGACTATCATAGCTAATAGAAATATACAGACCTGTATGTCTTCAGAAAGCACCATAAGAATTGCTACCTCAGATGGTATCAATAGATGTAGTTTCCAATTCTAAATGCTACTTGCCATTTTGGTCTCAAAAAATTAAGATATATACTCACAGATTCCAATACATTAAGTACATTGACACCGGAGAAAAATTAGTTATGCTAATATTTATGAGAAATACACATATTCCTTTTTCTATCAATAAAAACCATTACATAATATCAGCAGTGAGAGAACCAGGAACATTTTCATGCACAAAACTCAATTTTCTGAAAATTCGGGGGGAGAGGGGGAGAATTATACCAGCTCAGAAACTGAAAAATCTCCTCAAGTAACATTTCACAATAACTGATGAAACCAACTGTGAACCCACAAACACTCCCACCCATCCATGGCGAGAAAATACTTCACAAATGAGTCACCTCACTAAACAAAAAAGCATAGAAATTAAGAAAAATGCTGGCCTTACAATATTTAAAATTATGTACTTGCCACAATGTACAAAATGTTAGTTCAAAAAAAAAAAAATAACAAGGAGATCAGGAACAAAGGAAATATCTAACAAAGCTGTAGTTGTGTCCCTGCACCCTGTCGCTCTACTCACATGGAATCATTTCGTGCCAGCTGGCCATTCTGTCGAGTGGCATTTTCACTCATGGAACGTTCTCTCTTCAGTCTTCCCACCGAGCGGACCTGTGTAAAAGGGGAAAAAGGGGGAGATAAGAGACAGGGAATTCCAGGAGACACTTAATAACTTGCATTGGAGATGTGTAAGTTACATCTGCCCTCAGATACAAAGGCATGTTTTCATGGGTTTCACAGTGATTAGGAGGAAAACAAGCGATGACAGGATCTGATGCTGGTACACGTTAAACCAAGGTCCAAACTTATTACAATCCTGTCATTATCTATCCCTATGATCTGATGCCAAAAGTATGAACAAACAGAATTTTGAATGTGTAGGAAACCAACACTATGTTTAATATTACTTCATATCACCAGCTTCATAAATATTTTCATTTTTTAAGATGTCAATTATACATCATCCACCTGGATGACAATGTTATACCATTCTTTGAAGCTGGTTTTCAGAGTTTTGTTAAAACTCACTAAGTCTATGCGGTGTTATATCATCTGGCCACGAATTCCAAAGGTTAACTACACATGTTAAAAGAATCTTAGTTTGTTTTCTGATAACCTGCAAATTAAAAAAATCTTGTGGCTTTCTCTTCAATCAAAAGGATTTTTTTGTTAAAATTATTTTGAGTATTTCTAATTATGATTTTATTTTTGTAAGTTCTGTGTAAGCTTAGTGAGCATAGCAACCCCTAGCCACCTGCCAGTTAAATATGGAACTTCAAAGTCATAATTAGAACTACTACATTATTTTTATATTTTCCCAACTTGGGTTAGCACCAAGTAGAACTGCACCACAGTATAGAAATCACTGGTTATTTCACTTTCTTTAGTAGAATGTTTCTCAACTAAGGAAAAAGCAAAATAAGTACTAGCCTCTTCATTTTGAGGTGTCTGCTGTGGAGGTTTTTCTAGGTCCAAAAAATCTAGCGGTCGATCACTAAGAGAAATAACACGGGGAGGAGTTTTCAATGCCAGTGGTTTGAATGGAGTAGACTGAAGAAGGTCAAGGTCTGGTGGTCTGGAAAATGGAATGTCTTCACTATTACCTGCAAGAACATCAGTTGTCAATAGAAAGCAAGCTGTTCTGAGGCCTGAGGGCTAATGCTGAAGTTCAAAAAGACATCACATCAGTTACTTCCCCTGACTATGCCAAATAATTAAGTATACCTTTCTTTAACAGCATGCGTATGTTAAAAAATACGGTTAAAACTCTCATAAAGACCACATTAATTGACACTTATTTGAGCAGTTTCTCCAAGAACAATGATCCTGAGTAATCCAAATCAACATTAACTATTATTGGAAATGAGGGCACTTTTAATCTCAAGACATGGTCCTATTAAAGGTGTATTTGTTTAGAAATATGCTGACTGGGGATGTGAACGTGTCACTCTTTCAAAGCATAAAAATATATGCATGTCACACATTTTGCAAGTTGTAAGGCCTTCAGCAGTTCCAGGTCTGTTACTGTAAGGTCCATGACCATAACTACTAAAGAGGCAGTGATAGAGCCCACCCAATACTGGACACATTTTTAACATAACTAGCATTCTGATTATAATGAAACACATTTTGCATGGCTAATATATAGTACATCCCCCCAAACTTGTTATAGTTACTTTGGCTTATAGTTAATTAAGAAAAATCAGGTGTAAATCAACATTAATTTTTTTTCCTCCAGAAATGGTTAAGATGAAAAGTCAGCAATTAAACTTTCTGTTCATAATTCATTTGTTACCTGTCTTGACTACAAGCTATACTAAAACTATTCATGAAACATTTTCAGAGTTTAAGAAACTTCCTAAGTCAAAGTTGATAAGCAGTAATTGTTTGAAAACCAGAAAGCATCTGACAGGTTTTTCTTTTAAAAATATAACAATATGTATTTTTGTCCATCCAGAAATTTGGGGAACTAATTTAAGTTTTCACCTATTTTTCTTTTATGGAGGCGCAGACATACCTGCCACTACAATCCGCTCTGGAACTTGCATAGTTACACTGGCATTTGGAAATCCTTCTTGGACACCCTTCTCAAGGTCAGCATTTTGAGGAGCTACTTTGAGTTTTTCTGGTACCCTCATGCGCTGACTGATTCCTTCGGTGTATTCCATTTCATACTGAAGGCGATTAATTTCTGCCATCTCGGCAGCTGGAGATGGGAACGCAGCCCCACTCATTCTGGCAAAAGAAAACCAAAAGCTATAATAGCAATATAGGAAACCAGCTGAAAGTGCATAAAGGGAGCTCTTGGTTCTGATTACTAGGCAAGTGGTAGATGATCCTAATTTAACAGACTTATTTAGAGAAAGAAATTACACGATAAAATTCATAGGGGACATAGTCACAAGGAGCTGAGAGTTGAGGCCAATGACAGAAGAACAAAGTGATGCTGTAGGCAATGCTCAAAGCTGTCCTCAAATTGAGCTGAGACAAAAAAGACCCCATAGAAATTCTGCATGTAATGTACTATTCCTGCACTGGCTGACAGAAAAAGAAAAACAAACAAACAAACAACAAACCAAAAAGACTTGGCAGGACTGGTAGAAAATCTATTCAGGATTGGTATATTGATCTGTCTTTACACAGATCCAGCGTACTGGCATTTGAGAAAATGGATGGAGTCTTACAAAACTCCAGGTTGACGTAGGGGAACAAAAGACAGGGCTCAGCTTGGGCAGCAGCCTTCTGCTTGCTGTCAGTCACCCAGATTTCACTCCACCTTACAAGGACAAAGTTCCTTATCAACAGCCTGTCAAATCAGCTTGAAAACCTGGCATATTCATAACCTGTTCCCAATCACAAGCAATTCTGTAAACTTCTCACTGCCAAATTTTTCTGTAAATGAAAATCTTACTTTTGCAGAACAGGTACAAGATGGGCAAAGACAGAACAAGACTTTAAACTTTAAAGGGTTTGCCAGTACTCCATAGATACATTTTCCTAGAAAAGGAGGGGAATTTCATATGAAGCAATGAGGGAATTTCCTAGAAACTGGGCTGTAAGAAACTTACTATTACAACACTTTCTGGGAGCTGTATCGAAGACAAACCCAAGATAAATGGGTTTTTTGAGGTTAGGTTAAAGGTTGAGAGAAAAAGAAATCCCAGAGCTGCACTTAGAGCTGGACTGGAAAGGGAACTCAGGTGGCTGAGAGAAGTTGTTCACCTGGGCAGTGGCTAGTGGACCTTGTTGATGGCTTAGATGGAGACTACGGTTATGGGCTCAGATAAGACAGAGACATCCTGGAGCTGCAGTTAGAGTGGGGCTGGAAAGCGGCTGCAAGGAATGCTTGGTTGTAGAAACTTTTCATCCAGGCAATGGCTGAGGTGCCTTGTCAACAGCTCAGACTGACATAAAGGTTATTTTTAGGGTTAGGATTGAGAGAAATGTGTATTTCTATACATATATGCACACACACAGAGTATGTAAATATACTTAGCCCGACACATCTGCCTATGGGAAACATCGCTTACTCTAGCAAGAAATCTTTTAGTGGTATTGCTTGAAACGGTTCCCTAAATGAAGTAATCTATGCCAGCAAAAAGGCAGGTTTTGCCACTGTAATTGCAACTACATTCTTTTACTATTTTTGGCAGCAAGGCTACGTCTGTTGCTGCCTGTGTGCTTTTATAAGCTGAACACGCAGAACTTTGCGAACAAAACGCCTCAGTGGAGACCATCTATGTGACAGGTGTGACAGACCACAAGCCATTCCTCCCACCATTACACAGAAGCAATACTTTCCATATTTATCAATAAAACCTCAAACTAGTAGTAACCTTCAGACAACAGAAAGAAGCACATAGAAGGACCTGGATTGCATAACACCGTATTAAATGCAAACATTTAGTATATTCAAGATGTGATCCATTTGGCAATCCATCCTGGGATCCTCAGTGCTCTTACCAGGACTTCCTACCACCACAGGTCAAATGGAAGAATCTCATTCATCTCAAAGTCTCACTGCAGCCCAGTAGGAGAACTGGGGGTCAGGGAGAAGGCAAGAAGGTCACTGTTCTATGTAAACTTAAAAAACCTTAATAGTTATAAAGGAAATATCTGAAGTGATGCAAATTTGATCTATAAATTCAACACAAATACAGGCTGGGTGGAGAATGAATTGAGAGCAGCCCTGAGGAGAGGGACTTGGGGGGGTGTTGGTAGATGAGAAGCTCCACATGAGCTGGCAATGTGTGCTCACAGTCCAGAAGGCCAACCGTATCCTGGGCTGCATCAAAAGAAGAGTGGCCAACAGGGCATGGGAGGTGATTTCTGCCCCTCTACTCCACTCTCGTGACACCCCACCTGGAACACTGTGTCCAGCTCTGGGACCCCCAATGTAAGAAGGACATGGAGCTGTTGGAGCAGGTACAGAGGAGGGCCATGAAGATGATCAGAGGGTTACAGCACCTCCTGCTATGAGGACAGGCTGAGAGAGTTGTTCAGCCTGGAGAAGAGAAGGCTCCGGGGACACCTTACAGGAGCCTCCCAGTATCTGAAAGGGGCCTACAAGAAAGCTGGAGAGGGACTTTTTACAAGGGCGTGTAGTGATAGGATGAGGGGTAATGGCTTCAAACTGGAAGAGGGGAGATTTAGATTCGATATTGGGAAGAAATTTTTCCCTCTGAGGGTGGTGAGGTACTGGAACAGACTGCCTAGGGAAGCTGTGGAGGCCCCATCCCTGGAAGCGTTCAAGGCCAGGTTGGATGAGGCTTTGAGCAGTCTGGTCTAGCGGGAGGTGTCCTTGCCCATGGCAGGGAGGTTGGAACTAGATGATCTTTAAGGTCCCTTCCAACCCAAACCATACTATGATTCTGTCTGTATTAATTCTTACTGTTTGCACGTATCAAGTCAAAGGAACTGGAACAACCTGTTTAATTGGAAATAAACACTTTATAAGAGTTCAAGAGGTGTTTAAGCAGCTCTGTCACTTCAAAATTCTTACGATTTCACTTTGGGGTTTTTTTTGTACCTGCCCTTTGGTCTTGCAAGCTAGATTTGTCCCTTGTGCAAGACATTGACTAGATCAGCCAGTGACATGAACAAAGTGCACAGTCTTCTGACACTTCCACATTCCAAAAGGAGCTTTTCACTTCAAAACATGGTCTATGACCGGTAAAGCATTTCCAAATAAATAGGAGTAATAAATAGGAGTAAAAATCGTGATGTCAATAAAGAGACCGAATTTTAAGAACTTCAAGTACCCAGAATATCTACTGGCAGCACCTTAAAGAATAGTTATTGCTTACAAGACTTGACAAAAGGTGTTTCGCTGCTTGTTCACTTTCTCATTGTGAAATACCTGTACGGCTCTAATTTTCACAATCAAGTACCGCTACACTGCAGCGGTGTTTACACGCCAGCTTCCCTAAAGCTTAGCATTGCTTTTGTACCTAAGTCTGCATGACAACTGCTTTCCAGCCGTAAGGTAAAACACACATAAAAAAGGACAGCATTAGAACAGTGGCTTTATAAACTATTTATAAACTAAATATCATTGCATTGGTTTAGCTGTACTTGCCAAGGACCTATAGATACAATACCTTGATGTCTTCCTACTCTTGCCTACTTCTCATCTACTTTGCATCACTGAGAATTGCATTTTCTGTCAAAGTGATTTCAATTTTTACCCTTTTTTCACAAGGGAACAGCAAAACAAGAAACAGAGAGATTTCAACAACTGCAGACTTGAAATACTTAAATGGAGCTTGTTAACAAAACCTCCAACTATTTAAAGAGAACAGAAATCAAAGTTATGTTTTCTGTAATGTTCTTGTTACACAAAGTATTTCACAGAATACATTAATAATTAGGGAGAAGGAGGATTTTAAAATTGGTATTTACAGAACTAAGTCGCTCTAAAGAGGCATAAGAATAGAAAAGAAGTCTGAAAATGATGAGACAATAAAAATACAATCACAAATACAGGATAAATAAAGGACAGAGAGCAGCTGAAGCACAAATGAGCATCAGTGGCATTTAACAAAAGAGAGAAAGGAAGGAGAAAATCCAGATGAGGGTAAGGGAGGAGACAGCAAGAGAAGTTATATAAGGTGAATTGTATGTGTTCAGAAAGACATAGGGGTACCTCCTTACCCCTCTCCTGAATAGGAACAGCAACAGAAGAGACAGGAATGAAGCAATGCATACGAATCTGAAGGACCACTTTTTGTCAGCATTCTGGCAATAATCAGACATTGGCCATATCTGTGCTGCAACCCGGAATGTTATGCACAGTGTGGATGTCCGAGTTAACCCGAGATATATGAAGATGAGTACCGGTAACAGTATAGCTGTGCCAGCACTGAGATCAGAGCAGGTTTTACAGCCTACACTGAACTAACTGTAACTTCTCCAGCTACAGGACTGTTTGCCTCTGATGCGGCTACTTTACAGCTAGTCTGCTCAAGTGCACATAAGCTACAAAGTGCTCCTACAGCAAGCGTCTAGACAGCCTTTGACAAGTAAAAGGGGAAGAGGAGGACTTAAAGCAAGGTTAAGGACATGTATTACAGGACCCAAAGGACCCTATTACGGGACCCTAAAGCTGTCAGAACATGTATCACAGAGGCATTCAGGATCAGAGGCTATGAAGTAACGAAGCACTAATAGAACAATTTGAGGGAAAGGAGAGCTAGGTGTAGGCTAAATGCTGAAAGCTGTTCTGCATAGTACAGTTATGTGTGTTGAACTTTTTAAATACATTACCTCCTCGCCTTAGCACAAGACTGACAGGAGCAAAAAAATATCTATTATAAATAAAGAAAACACTTAAGGCTGCATTCTTTCAAGTCTGTTTTACTGCAACTGGAGGTTTTAAGGCAAAACAAAACCAAACCAAAAAAAAAAGGGGGGGGGGGGGGGGGGGGGG
>VFFE01007128.1:770300-911808 GCA_008921705.1 Burhinus oedicnemus | reverse complement strand
GAAAAGATCCTTAGCACTGAGAAGAACCAAAAACCAAGTAAAATGGGTCTTTTATTTAGTCAAAATATTTTTATTTGGTTGTATTTAACAGAAGGTTTGCTTTCCTCCTTTCTCCCCCCCCCCCCATTGTTTGCTCACTATTTCTGATTTCTCATGCTTTCATTCTTTCAGTACAATATATTAACACTTTGCACCTCTTCAGCATTTTCCAGTTAAGGCTCTCAAAGCATTTACAGACATGAGTTAACTAATCCTCACAACAATCATTAGCAGTAGGGAAGTAAGGTGATCTGCACCTGCAGAGAGAAGTTAAGATCAACTTTATTTTCTATGTTTTTCTTTGATTTTCAGTGTCCAGCTTGTGTTATGCTGGGCTTGACTGCACATACATGTCCCTGCAGTTGTGTTTCATACTTCTGAAAGAAAGACTGAGTTTGAGCGCTCAAAACTTAAAGCTATTTATGAAAATCTTTCTTTAGTAACCTGTTGAAGGCCACACAGTAAGTGAGCAGCAGAATCCAAAACTGGGAACAAAGAGTAACTTCCAGGTATGTGGTATTCTGTGAGACATGACCCTTTGTAACTTACCGTTGGACTTTGAAACCACAATCCATTCCCTTCTCCTTACACATTACCTTCTACTGACCGTTTCCAGCAGGCTTCAACCTCAGGTACTTACATTCAGCATTTTACTAGCAAGGTTTACGTGAGGGTCTCCACAGTCATCAATTGTATACAGTATACAATGCCTTTGGGTGACAGTAGTGAGCCTTAATGGAAAAGAAAAAAACCTCAAACCCCAACAACCTAACAAGCAATGGGTGTGGATTTTATCTTTGAGTATTTAAAACAAACTTCAGAGTTTATGGAAAAATCTAATATGTGATTGTTTTAAGGAGAACACCCCCATCCCCAAATGTGGTTCAAATGGAAGACTAAGTATTAACTTGACATTAACACCTTGTTATCAGTAGTGCATCTGCATCGAGATTCTTCATAAAAACCTGCAAATTCACAATTATAACTTGCAAACAGAAGTACTATGACTGTTCAAGCAAACAATAATTTTAAAATATGCATTCAGTTTGTGTAAATTGTATCTTCTCGTTAGCTCCAGCAGAAGATACTGGCATGAAACACAGATGAAACTTTTTTTTTAGTTAGGTTAACACTGAAAATTCAAACAGTCAGACAAACACAATGCAAGTATTTTAACAGAAACAATATAAAATTTCACTGGTTTAAAAAAGATCTAAATGAGAAATCTTGGTTATTTCAATGAATTGCTAGACCCTACATTTAAAATGATGCATTTACAGAACTATTCAGATGAATTAGGCTTCTTCTGTAACACTACTGGAATTCTGACAGATTGTGCAAGTATTAAAAAATATTAACATTTTAAATCTTAACATTACAATTTTAAATAGCCTTGCAAGTGCAATGTTATAAAAACAAACCCACCTCAGAGCTACAATTTTATATAAATTATATGAGTAAATGAAAGTGCTTTTTAAGTATTTATGTTCATTTACAGTTGGATTCTCTTGTGTAAGTCAGTGCTCGGATTGTACAATTTAAATCTCAGTCTTTTTTTAAAATTTTGGATGCATACATTTAACTGGATGGAATAAGTTGTTCCATTTGCAGAAATGTGTGATAAATATTTAAATACAGAATATAATTTGTGATAAATATTTAAATATGGAATATTATAAAATGTGACTATTAAATTCTTTTTGTTATCTATAAATAGAAAGAGATCACATCCTGATGGGTGTGCGATAATCTGATAGTGCCGTGGAAGCCCTTGAGCCATACAGTAATTGTTAATTCCATCAAAATCCCAAATTATGCTATGCTAAATTGTTGTTCTTCAGTAGAGACAAAAACGTGATCATAATAAAGGCTCAATACTGTCAACTTCTGAAGAATTTAAAAGACTCATGAGCTGTGTCAGAGGCCATGGAATCTAATGAAAACTTTCCAACACTTTCAATTAGTTAGCCGTAGTCACTCTGGAGAACACAGCTACTGCATGTCACCACTGTACTGTCTGACCAGTGCACGGTGTACTCCCTTGCTGGCTAGTCAAGAACCATTATTATTATAGTGATACAAAAAAGACTGTATTCCTGTTTGCCAGCCAGAGGAAGGGTGAGGTAAGTGGGGAGATACTTGTTTATTAGACAAGAAAACCAAAACAAAAACAACCCTAAATGAATCAATATATATTTAAAAGTGCACTGAAAAGATTTCCTATTGAACCCTATCTCTCATGAGTGCCACATTTTAATCTTAAATTATATCCACTTTGAACACTGAACATATGTAAGCTGATATTAGAGCATTTAGTTTGTCTTGCAGTTTGAAAAGCACATGACCCAAGGCAGCATTAACATCTTTCATTCAAGATCTGGCAATGCCACAGTTCTATCATGAAGATACAGCTTAGAAATGACACAGTTCCAGAGAAGCCCCTGCAGACTGCCATTACAAGCTTTCTCCAACAAAGTGCTTTGTCGTTTGCCAAAGACAGAAGTCAAACTGTTGCCCTACCTCACCACAGTGCTGCACTGGCAATTTACAATTTTCTTTCCAGATGCAGTTGGACTTTAATAAATTATAGCTCTTCAGAGTTAGGCAATTCTTTGTAATAAAAGCAGAGTTTCATGTTCCATCAAGAGTGGCCACTGTTTACACTGGTCTCTTCATGCAGACCTGACAACGGCTGATGATATTTTCTAGTTCTCCGGCTTTCAAAGTCTGTGACAGAGGTTTCCTAAAAGAAAGAAAACAAACATTTACTTTTTTCTTTAAAAAACAGGGATATTGACAACAACATTGAAATCCTTGGCTCACTTAAAGCATCTTTGAGCTACAGAACGCCGCTAAACCTAACAAAGGGGGATGTCTAAACTGAGGGGATTACTAGGGGAGGCCCCACATGTTATGCAGGCAGTTATTGTCTACTTGGGCACTTGCAGCATGGATGCAGGGAGGTACAGTTTACCTGAACATTCTTCTTGGATTTAACGATGCCAACCAGAAGCTGTAGGAGTTTGTGTAGTAGTTGCACGTCCCCCTGCCATGGCACTCTATGAATGGGATGGCTCGAAATTCTTCCAAACAAGATCCAGGAGATGCCAATGCTTGGCCAGAAGCTTCTGAGCCGGCACTTGTATACTGTAACCACCAATACATTTTTTTTATGAGAACTTGTCCATCAGCTTTTAGTAAACTGCAGGCAAAAAAAAAAATCTCTTTCTAAAACATACCATAGGGTCTGTGGTACATCTCGGACAAAACAAAATGAACACAGATTAGTTTTATCAAACTTATAATGAAGCACATAAGCCTTATGAAAATTCAAGCACAGTTACGGTATTTCTTAAGTCCCTGTAAAGGTCTTTTTCTGCTCCATGAAAAGAAATGAAACTATAACCAGTACAAAGACAAGAAAGCAGCTGGCTTCTGTCCGGTTGAGGACTACAGTAACTGAATTACAAATAAGCCAAATCCCCTATTTTGTATGTGTTCCTATTTTTTGTTGCATTGATTACTTCTCCAAACACAAAAAGCAAAGGCATTTTCCTTCTCTGATGTTGGTAAATACTTGTAGAAATAGTTCTAAAATAATTTATGACAGTAGAAAATTGATTAGAAAATGCCATTTAAATTTGGTGATGTTGGAAACAAGCAAATGATTTAAACAGATGCTGAAAAAATACTCTCATTCGTTTCCAAGATTATTATTACGTAGGGCCAAATCCCAGGAGAGATAACAAGTTTCACACTAGACCTAAAAGGGCTTTCCATCATGCAAAAAAAGAGGGGTTTTTAATTCTGTCTTTTACCCTCATTTGCTGGCATCCCTATGAGATCCCAGAGGCATGGATAACAAAGATGTAGTGCTGCGTCCCCTAATATGGATGCACCCTTATTCCCATAATCAGTTCTCAATTTGCAGTCACATTAGGAACTTTCTTCAGTCATCTCTCGTTATGGCATCAGAATTGCCATGGCAGTCTTTTGTAAACTGTTTGCATTTGTTTTCATTTTAGCTTTCTGCAGAGTTCAGCCTAAGATCCAATTTATAAAAGAACTGCCTAGCATTGAAGTGGGTCAGTTATTTCTGTGTATTTGTGTTCAGGAGCAGTTTAACCACACCGCTCCCCCATCCTGTTTCCTAGATCTTAGCATGACACATGAAAATGAGACCGTGCAGTTATTTGTGTCAGACTAAAATCCTCTGGTTCTCCTTTCATCTTTTCCCCTTTTCCTCCTGCCACCTATTTTTGAGGACAGATCAGAATAGTTGTTCCTATGCTTCTGGCACTGAATAAGAGTTAATAAAATTATTGTCTACTTCTTGGCAAAGGAAAAAAAAAAAAAGAATTTAACAATTATTAAGAAACAACTGAGCTATGAGCAGACAAAAACGCCAATGAAAGTAAGAGGACATAAAATTAATAATTCAAGTCTTTATATCCTTACCATAACAAAAGAAAAACCCTTCCAGAGAGATAGCCAGCCTTCTGGACATGCAGGAACTACAGTTGTTTGGCTGTGAACTGCTATTACCATTGCAGATCCTTCACAGACAACACACCTGTAAGAAGAAACGCACGTGCATTCCATACAGATATGAGGGAAAACATGGAAGCAGACAAAAATTTTATCATCTAGGATAGTAGTTACCTAATGGCAGGGCTTACTATATATGTTACAACTCACAGAGGTTTTCTTTGTTTAATGAGGAGATAAGTAAATGGAAGGCAACCCAAATACCTTGCTTTGCAATTTCTACTAGTAACATCAGACAAAAATTGCTGTAAGATAGGAATTAGTCCCAGAACATCTGAGCTTCCTTATTTTACTTCTACTGAACTAAGAAGCTAAATTTTACCTTCTTCATATGCTCACTACTTTATGTTGTTATGGTTTAGATCAAAGTTCTGTACCTGTATTTGCTAAGATCAGTAAAAATAATCTTTATTTCCTAAATGAAGAAACTATGAAGCTGAGCTACCAGACTGCAACAACTGGGTAGGGCAGGCTAGAAGACAGAGTGCAAAGTTTGCCTTCCCACCTTTGATTTTGCTACTCTTGGTCTTTCACGGTTTTAGAGCTTTTCCTCTTAAGATGCTCTTCATCCTTCTCAGCTGTTCTAAAGCAGCTAGAGAGGGCCACATTTGTACAAGGGTGTTTCATAGCAGAAAACCTTCAGCTCCAACTTACATTTTCTGTAGTTGGTGAAGAACATTGTATCACACATAATTGAAAGCAGAACTTGATTTGCACTGTATTCCAAATAATGAAGCTGTCTTTATTTCATTTTAGTCTGCCTCCAATATAAACAACAATAGTTTTTAAAAAAAAATATCACCGCAATCAGTAGGATTGCGTGCCATCTTCTCATGTCAGCTGTGCAGATTAAGCCCTGTGGTAGGACCCTAGCTTTAATCTAACTTTTCTTAAGAGTATCACCAAATATCTGACATATTCAGGTGAGTAATCAAAAATCAGGTGGTTGAAAACAGTGCTTGTACTGGCTGAGATGGGCAGGTCTTTGCCGAAGATTTGCTATTCAAAACAGTTTAGGATGTCTTTGTGGTTCCAGGCCAAAAGAGCTAAAATTCTTATACTCTTACCTGCTTATATGGGGCTCTAGTGCCCTGCCAGAAATTGGTGCCATATCTACTGGCATTACTGCTGCAGTTGACAGCCAGTATGAATAGTCATTGCGAGAAGCGAAACTACAAACATCATTGGTGTTACAGAATAAGAATGGCATGGTGGTAAATCTTTGCAAGCAGCTACCAGCTGTTCCTAAAAGACAAATGAGGAGAGGTTTGTGATAGACAGGAGATTATATTTAGTGCAGTGAACAGAAAAGGGACATGATGGCATCCAATCTATTATAGTGAGAATTTAAACAGCTGGAAACTGTAAAGAGAGAAATGTCTGTACAGTGGAATTATCAAAATGCTTACGGTATATATAAAAATATGTATATAAAAATAAGGGCTAAGAACAAAATCTGTTCAAATAATAATAATATCTTCTTGAATGGTATTGGTCCTTGACACAGTGGTAGGGATTCAGTTGCTTAAACAAAAGCTTCTGGTGCCATTTTTGACACCCTAAAGCATCCCATTTGGTCTCCAAAAAAAGCAGGATTCTCTCTCAGATCCTGTCAGCCCTGTGCAGATGTTCTGAACATTTATACTGGACATTTATCCATAACTGAATTCCTCCTCAAAAAATGTCTAGGGGTAGCAGAAAGGGAATACAGGAGTCCAGGAAAGAAATATGTCTTTCAAGCCACGATTCGTGAATTGACTCAGAGCAGCAGAGCACTCTGGAGACTGATGGTTGAAACCACTGTTCATCTCGGACACTTACTGTCAGTTTAGTTGCATGACAACTTAGCATTACTGGACTCTAAAGAAAACGATCTGAAAATTTTTACTAATACAGTACCAAGATCTTGTCCGTGTGCTCGTTCATTTCCTTGTACAAAAAGCAGTGAATAGCCAACATAGATCTGCGATGTCCCATGTGGGCATGAAGGAATCTTTGTTGATTGACTATGCCGGGTAAAGATGAAACCTCTTCTTGTTGGACCAGCAGTAATAGAACCTGGTGATCCAGGTAACCCCTGTAGACCTGGAAAGCCAATCAGTCCAGGTTCTCCTGTGGAGAGGAAAGAAATATGACTGCAAATATCATAATTTTGTTTAAATTTTTACTTCATTTAAATTAGTTGAACCACTTGAAAACTAACAAAAAAACCGATCAATGAGAAGATACAACTTGAAAATTGGTAGTAGTTGTTGCTAGATGTATTAACTCCTTCAGACCTAGCTCAGGTAGCTTTACATTGCATAGTCTCATGGAATAGTGATTTTGAAGAACCACAGCCATTTTTATCAAAAAAGTTGTAAAGTAAAAACATTTTATGGTGACTAAATAAAAATATTTAGCTCTATTTTGATGCCATAAAAAGGCACATTCATACCTAGGGATTTCAAATGGATAAATGTGATCTATAACAGATGAGCACAGTCAAGGCATATTTTTGTAAATTATTTCTTCTGCTGTGAATATGGATCTGTTAAAAGCTAAGAACGCGCTTACATGTGTTTGTGGCCCTAAAGCTACTGTAATTTCAACACATGCAAGAGGAAGGATTTACCGAAACAGGAGTACAGTTTATCTGTAAATTCACTAGTAGCAGTAAAACAGAGATCTCTGGTTTCCTGTACCTCTTTGTCCTGGAAATCCCCTGTCTCCTTTTGGACCAGGCAGACCCGGTTGACCTGGATGACCAAAACTTCCTGGTAGACCTTTTAATCCTTTAGGTCCTAAATTGTAATCAAGAAAAATCCAGAATTATATAGCAGTAGTTATTCTAGATTTTAATAACTGTTAATGAAGTTAAAATCCTCACGTAAACGTAGCTGCACTAGAATAAAAACATCAGGATGAATTTAATAAGTTTTGAGACTGTCTGTAGTGCTACTGTCACCATATTTCCTATTAGGAAGATTACAAGGAAATATTGAGCGTAAAAATAAGAAATATTTACAGAAACCAAAGCAAATAGCTTTTTCTTTTAGCATGTGTCATACAACAGAAATATTTCAAAAGTATAGTAACAGGCCATAATCATCGTGGTCACGGTTTGTAATTCTATAAATAACTCAGCTCCTTTTTAAAACAACTTTAAGGAAAGTGTAAAAGAACAATTCTTTAGTGCCTGCTTTGTTATGCTGGAGGCAACTGTCACTCCTGAGTGGGGCATGCCTTCTGGCAAGCCTACTCCCCTGAGGAGCTCCCTTCCTGGGGTGAAAAGCTGTGGTATTGAGAAGGGTGGCCAAGTACCCACTGCACATCCACCTCATCCTACCTGATCCTTGCTTCCCCATTCCTCACAGCCATGGCAGGCTTCACTTCTAGTGCCAATGGAGAAGCAGCCAGCCTCTCCTTTCCCTTCTTGCCCCCAGACTACAACAGATAGAATCACTTCGTAGCACATCTAGAATACTTCTATTACATGTGGTAATTTCCCCCCCAAAATGACAAACATTCTGAGCATAGTTCAGATTGTATGAAAATGGTGACTGTTTTGATCCAAGTTTACTTTTTATTCCGTTATTTTGCTTACGGTTATGTTGAGGGAGAAACTTACTCACTCACTGACTGTGGGGGTGGAGGGCAGATGGAATGAGACAGGTCATAAATATAAGGTTGTTAACAAGGTACAAACAGCTGTTTTTAAATATGGAGAGGTATTTTTAAAGACACATCAATCTTCTATGCAGCAGCATGTTCTCCCACCAAACCAAAATGTTCCACTAAGCAGCACACACAAACATGTACAGAGATAAAAAAAGAAACCACCTTGTAGTCCAGGAATCCCTTGAATTCCTTGATCACCTGGTGTTCCTGGGATTCCGGGCAGTCCGGGAGGACCCTTGCTTCCTGGAACAGAAAATATTCTCCCAGGGACTCCAGGTGGACCTAGCAGCAAAAATATAATGAAGAGCTATTGCTTTATATTAAAAGAAAGCAAACAAACTGTAAAACCAAACAAACAAATCAACCTAAGTCTGCTGGTATTAGAAACAGAAGGGTTGGTTACCACGCTGGCCCTTTGGTCCCCTTGGCCCTTCTGCACCTTGTGGTCCAGGGGGTCCTCGATTACCCTTTTCTCCTAAAAAAGAAGATTGAAGATATGTCTGTCTAGTTTAAAATGTCAAAACAACCGTCAAAGTTTGAGAGGCTTATTTACGAGTCCTGCATGATCCATGCAACCTTCCCAAAGAGTAACACAGCCTGTAGACTCATTTGAAATGCGGAAGTGGGCTTCTACATCTCTGCTGTTACTGTATAATTTATAGGCCAAGTGCATTCAGTTTACAAGATGTTTCCATGCCTATCTTCATATAATGGCTGGTCCCATAAACCTAGCTTAAAATCTCAACTTTGGACTATGTCCTTTTATCTCACGTGTTTTTGTCACTAGTTTGCAGGTCAAGCACTGCCTTCAGTGATGCTGTGCAGTTCAACTCCCTTTAAACCCTACTGTCAGTTATGCTGATGGGTGTTGGGAGGGTTGTATAGTTTTTCAAGTGTTTGAAACTTAATAAGCAATTATTTTCACTGTGCAAAATATGAGGTTACATTCAGATTACTCTCCACAGCTCTGCTGGGGTGGGGGGGAAGTATTTTTATCATCAAGTCAGAAGATTTGACTGACTATGCCATGAAATGAGAGCTTTTTGCTTAAGAAAGTAAAATTACTGTCTGTATGGTGACTTTTCAAATCAGAAAAAATTCAAAATACACAATAATTAGCGTGGAACACAAACCAGTAGATTAAACAGGTATTGACAATTTTGTGTGACTGTAACTCATGCAATTGAAAAATGAGAATACTGGAGTAATGCAGACTTATATCAGATTTAAATCAGTAGAAAAATGTCTAAATTAAAAGGATTTTTAGCCAGCTACTGACCCAACTAACCCTCAGGAATATGAAATTAATGAAGCCAATACATTTAACAGTTCGTCTGATAAACTGGTAAATTAGGTTATATTTGTGACTATTCTTATGGCAAACAGAGGACCCAGTGCTCGGTGTATAACTATGATTAAATGCTCTTGAGTTCTACAGCTAAGAGGTTGCCAAAAAGTCACATCTTCTAGCAGTGGTATGGCATTTCTAATTAGCAGACTCAGTCCCAAAGTCCTTACACATTATTAGTCACTAAGGACAAACTTGTTTTGAATTTGCCTGGAATGGAGGCCATTGAAGTTCCAGCCCTTCCTCGTTTTAACAGTGGTTTGGACATATCCATAGCATCTAACTCAAAGAAAATGCTCTCTTAGTGAACGGTTTCATTTATAGCTGACCTACACCCTGTTCTTGATGGAAAAACCTCATGTCTCTAGGACCACACCTGGTACTATTTATTACACACAAACTATTATAACGCAACATGTAAATGATTGTATTTGTCACATGGATGTGCATGTAATAAATACATGAATACCTTTTATACCCGGGAATCCAAGAAATCCAGGGTCCCCTCTAGCACCAGGATAACCTGATCGACCTTCTATTCCCTGCAAATCAGATAACACCAATAATAAACAGAGAGCAGCATCTGCATGCCAGGAAGTACATTTTCTTTTTGTTCAGAATATTCAAAGCATTATGTTCACAGAATATGCTACAACTAGAATTACCTGCTCCATTTGTGAGCATGTTAGAAATAGTCATATCATTGTTAATGTTATTCTGTAATACAGAACGGCCAAGGAAATGACATACCAGAAATTCGCAATAATTTCTTTTTGGTTCAATTAAGCCCATAAAAACTGCTTTTCATATCCATTTTAATATCTTTCCTCTATTACAAGATTTTTTGGGGAGGATGTGGGAGTTTTTTGTTTTGGTTTGTTATTTTGTTTTTATTTAAATTGTCCTGGGTGTTATTTTCATGGTAAGAGCAAAATTAACAATGGAGTAAGAAACAAGCAATACTCCTTTCACTGACTTTTGGACCAGGAGGACCAGTGTTGCCGGCTGGGCCTGTGGGCCCTGGTATGCCATCTGCCCCTCTAACACCTTTGCTTCCTTTCATGCTGGGAGTGGGAAGACCAGGAGGCCCTGGAAAACCAGGAGCACCTGTACAGAAACATCAGAGTAAGCAAAGACTACTGCCAACAGCATTTCACGTACATTACATACAATGCAGTACAACATTCAACAACTCTACAGTGGTACTCATGTTTACTACCTCAGTGGTTCCCAAGAAATATACCCATTTTTTTTAAAAAAAAATCAACTCATTTTTCCTAGCCTGCTAATTTAATCTGAGATCAGAGCTGAGTTCTTGCAGAATCTATAGCACTAGAGTTTTTTGAATATCCTCCAGCTGTAGTTATGACTGTAATCACAATCATGCTATCTCACTTCTTTAAAGTTGGATCTCAGCTGCTCTACAGACCACATGGGAAGAAAGGAAAATAATGCAATTGAGTGGACTGCAAAGCTTAGCATTATTTTAATTTACATCATACTGCATAGACCACCATGGTGTTTGCAATGGTAACATTGCATTAAATGGTAAAGGAACTACCTGTTTAATTATGAAACTCTCTTGGGGGAAGACCCCTTTCAACCTTGAGTTCTGGACAGGCTGAATTCTGCTTTCAATTATCAGTATATCATTTCAGATAAGTAAGGAGTTATAACAACACACCTGGTCTTCCATCTGCACCAGCAATACCTCTGTTCCCTTTTTGGCCAGTAATTGCCATGCCTGTTGCGCCCTGAAATCCAGGTAACCCCACTAAGCCAGGAGGTCCAACGGGTCCTTGATCACCCTGATGACCTTTCATACCTGGTGGCCCAGGAAAACCAGGCAGTCCCATGTCACCTTTGATTCCTGCAAAGTATAAGTATTACATTTGGGGAGAGCTGTTAAAGATGGTAAGATGATGTGATGACACAGAATATGGGCATTTACTATACTGCAAAGGTGGAATTCAGCCTTTGTTTTTAGTACAGAGAAGTCCCCAAAGCCACCTTGCTACTGTAAAGCAAAATAGCTGTGAGAAGACAGGACTCACTGCAAGGTAGTGTACACACCACTCCTCTCTCTCTTTTTTTTTTTTTTTTTTTTTTTTTTTTTTCAAAAAAACCCAACCCAACACAAACCTCCACTTCAGAGATTGCTCATACAAAGGAATAAACTTGAGAGGAGGGAAGAGAGACCAGAGCAGGGAATATTTCTTGATGCATAAGTAGAAGAAATGCTTCTTTGAACATCAGAACTGGAAAATCCTTTTAAACTAAATTCCAGCTAAAAGCACCAATATGAGTACAACAAAACAAGAGACTACTCCAAATGGATACTGTTCTAAGGTTGATCTTGGAGTGCATGATCTATATATGGAGGATATGAAGAAGAATAGGTTGGGTTTTTTTTTTTTAAAGTAAAGCAAGTCAATGGATTTCTAACAGTACTAGAAATACAATGCAAAACCTAAAAAATGGGAAGAGTCCCCTCAGTCAACTATTCATAAATATAAATGCGGAGATGAACAAAATGACAATGCAATCACTGCAGCTTTCTTACAGTATGATTAGTATTTAGCAGCATCATCTGTTTTCATTAGATCATACTCTGTTAATCAAATTGTGTATCAAAATAAAATTTCAAAAGCTCTAGAATGTGTATATCACCTTCACAAAACCATGCAAGTTAGCTTTTTTATTTCCCTTTTACAATAGTCTTAAATTTACAAGCAAGAACTCTTGACATTTAATATATAGCACCAAATCACTGATGAAAAGCATAGAATCAGTCTTGATTTCCTCTGACACCCTTAGTGCCATTTCAAGCATCCAAGAGCAGGAGGCAACTTAAGGATGAAGGTAATGATTCTGGTATCTAAAAATTAAGCTTTTGCTATCTGAAAAGACAACTCACCTCTACGACCAGGAATACCTCGAAGGCCAGGGATTCCTCTCCCTGGTGCTCCTATAAAATATTAGGTCACATTACACTCAAAGTCCTGAATAATTGTTAGAAGACATCATAGTTGTCTAATATTTCATCCATTTCTTCAGAATTCACTGAATCAAAATGCAGATTTTAGTTACACGTAAAATATAATTTATTATTTCCATTTCTTCTATCCAGAAATATAAATTAAATTTGTGTTTTTCTTTATAGTAGGAAATCTTACTGATCAATCATACTTGAGGTACATTCTACAATAAGAAGCTTTGTCTTTTTTCACAGGAAAAAAAAAACAGAATAAAAATCTGCATTTAAGTTAGTAACTAAGAAAAATAGAAGAAATGTAAATACCTAAAAAAGCAAATACGTTAACAGTGATTACTTCAAACTTAATATGAAAAAACTTACTAAACACTATGAATGCCTTCTCGGTATCCTCTTTATACTAATATGCAAAGAAACATTTTCACTGTAGAATACTAAAACACTTTCTGTCAGAATTCAGTGGAGGACTAAATCTATCTGTGGACATTGATGACATCAGGAGTAACATTTAAATTAAAGGTTTTACAACCCAGGGGCCAGGTCATGGAAACCTTTGCCAATCATTTAAGTAGACACTGATTACTTTTATCTTATTTCCATGTAAGAGAGGAGACTCTAACAGGATTTTGGTTCTTTTAATCTCTGAGATTAAACACAGAACAACTGTTAACAGCAATAGTTTGGCTCTTGCTGACATTAACATTTTTAGGTGGTGTTACGACAAATCACATGTATAATAGAGCAGTGACATATGCATTTGGGTTGTTGACAGCATGTACAACAATTACATAGAAAACCCTGTGAATTATGTAAAAGTGAAAAACCTCCTACTTATAAACTTCTCTTTGGCTCCACAGAAGCTCCTTATTAATCCTTCTCAAATAACCCTTGTCAGTTTAACTAGGAAAATAAACAGTTGTAAAATAGAATGAAAATATTTCATTGGTGTTACCTGGTTCTCCCTTTACTCCTGGGGGACCAGGCATACCGTCCTGGCCTTGATTACCTCTTTCACCAACAAGTCCATTTTTTCCAGGGTCTCCAACAGCACCTGTGAATTATAATGCACCACAATATAATTTTCACTTCTATTATTTTGCATTTCAAAGGGAGAAGATATGAGTCCCCTTTATTAAAACTTAATTAGTTCAGCTACTTCAGAGATAGATGTAACTGTGTTGGTATATAAACATTTGTAAAGAGCAGCATATAATTTTGAAGTCGGGCTCACTGGACTTCAATGGATTTAACACCATGACTATTCTCATAGGCAGTAACTTCCTGTCTTTCAAAGACATTTTAGGAAATCATTTTAGGTGGGAATCCATACAGGCTGTGTGGTTTCTCTCCCTGGCTTTATTACAAATTCAAGGTTTCTCTAAACAAGGAGTAGATTCTGATCTTTGCTAATTCTGCTGATTAGTCAGTGCAAGTTCACTAAAGTCTACAAAATCACAACATAATTTTGATGAGGATCTCTGAATATAAGAGCATTCAATGCTCTTTTTGAAGACAATGACTGGCACTCACATTAATAAAGTCTGCATTGCGTATTTCTCCGTTATATTTCTCTGCATATTTACACACTCCCCCTTAGGTATATTTTGAATAGTTTGATCTTTTCTGTTGCTTTAACAAACAACTACAACTCTGTCCCCTCTTTCCACTCTAATTCATTTTCTTCTCCTCCTCATCTAGCTACATCTTAGTTTATTATTCTCATTTAGGAGGTAGAACAAATCTTTCTTACAATTGTGTGGATATAACATCTTGAGACCTTTGGATGGGGAAAAAAAAAAAAAGGCAAAGAGCTTTACAATAGTCAAACAAAACTAGAACCTCTTGCCTCAGCTGAACTGGTAATGTTGAAAACAGGCTGTTAAAGACTGGCTGGAACCAGAGAAGGTAAACAAAGCCTTGAACTAACATAAACAGAGACTGCAACTGCATCAGTTAAATTCTAAAAAACTCAGAAGAACAAGAGCACCAACTGCCTCATTACAAAGACAATAACAAACCAGGGGGCAGTGATCTGGGAGAGATGCCATATACCATACCAGGAGGGCCTGTAATGCCCTGTTGTCCTGGGCGGCCCTGCTGTCCTTTAACACCAATGTCTCCAGGAGGTCCAAGCTTCCCTGTAAGAAGAAAGAGTGTGGGAGAGGAGAAAAGGCATTATCACTAGATCCAGACCCAGTCTGAGAACTTTGTTATCATTTCTGTTTTGGACAGCTGCAAAAGATCTCTAGCTGATGTAAGCCAGCCTGGCTGTGCTGACTACAAAGGAGCTGTTAAGGTTTACAGCAGTTGAATGTTAATGTGCCACCCCACAGGCACTCTGTGTAGTTTATTGAGAAATTACTTTCTTCTAGAAGCATGTCAACATCTCACCACCCCTCCAAAGCAGACGATACCTGGGATTCCTGCAGTTCCAGTTTCTCCTCTGATCCCAGGTGGTCCTGGTACTCCTTTAGGTCCTGGATGACCTTGGGATCCTTTTTCTCCTTTGCTGCCCAAAACTCCTGGGGGCCCTGGATCTCCCTGAGAAATAGCAGTTGCACAAACAGGTAAAGAATCACATCACATTACATTAAATACATTACATTCCATATTTGAACAACAGAAAAATCATACATAATTTTAAAGGTTAAGTAAGCGTAATCATGGTTCATTATGATTTTCAGACAAAAATCAAAGTAGACTAATATAAAGTCTTCTCATAATAGCCACTGATCCATTAGACATAGCTAAGAAAAAAAGATCTTTCTTTAATCTGTATAAACCAACTTCAGTCTTTAGATGTTTTCACCAGCATATGGACTTTACTTCAATTTTATTCTAACAGCTCCTCTTTTGATCCAAACATACATTCCTTACGTAATATGCAGCTATACAAAATACTGACATGCATATTTTTCCTTGAATTCCTATTGAGTTTCATGACAGCAATCTCATTGTGGCTACCCAGCTAATACAGAAAATACACAGATAATTTAGACAGATTACAGGAGTTACATTACAGTTTACAGCCTCAACCATGTACTTCAGATAATCTCATATGTAAAAAGACCCTCACAGTTATTCAACACCCAGAGTATGTGGAGTAAAATTCTATCCAATTGACCTAACTTAAAAGACACTGTTTTTTCTTAGCAATATATATTACTGAACATGATATATACTGAACGTAATGTACATTGCTATGGCAAAAACCAATTAATCTTGTGTAAGGATATTACTAGACTGTTAAAAACCAATAGTACAATTTTAGATTACAAAACTTTTACACTTGCTAAGATTATGTTTTTCTGTACTTTTTAATGTACAAGTATTCCTACTGCTGACTTTATAAGTGCAAGTCCTTGTTCTTAATGGATTAGCAACTTTTAGATAAAGTTATTTCCAAGATGTTCCAGCTTTACAAATAAGAAATTCTTGCACCAAGAGAAAAATGAAATACAATGAACTCAAAAATTTCTCCTGAGTAATGACCCAATAGAATTTTTGTATTTCTTATCACTAACAAATCATCTACTTCTGCAAATTCTGCAGCTCTTGCTTATGTGTTATTCTGTTTCTATAGTCAAAGGCTCTGCTTATTGCTTAATATGACACTGTTGCCATTGCATTTATACCTTTGGACCAGGTTCTCCTGGAGGCCCAGCAGATGGGTACCCAGGATCTCCTTTGTCACCTGGAAAGCCACCATAGCCTGGTGGACCAGGGTCACCTGATGGTCCTGGAAAGCCTGGAGATCCTTTCTGTCCTTTCAGACCTGGAAAAATACAGATACTGATGCCATTCTTAAAAGGATCATAACTGCATACCACACCTCGTGTTTTGTGATCTACTGCTTGTATATTCAGATATTCATTCTTCATTAAAGTAATTTACACAGCCAGTGATTTTATTTCTAAACACATTAATAAGAAGTTCTTACATGTAAGAATATATAAATTAAAGAAGTTATACTTCATGTAGAGAGAGGGAGAACTGCATTCTGCAAGTCAGGCAAATGCTGGGGTGGTGAGAAGTCTACAGGTACTGCAAAGAATAAATCCCAGTCTAAGTATTACATAGTGCGCTTACAGTAACTTGCTCAAATCTGTGCAAATGCTTCTATACAGCTCTATGAATTTGTAATATGGCTTGACAGAAAATGACCTGGAATTCCCATGTCCCCTTTGTTTCCTGGTGCACCTGGGAATCCTTGTCCTCCAGGAATCCCTGGAAGACCCATAAATCCTTTGACGCCTGCAAGATGAAGAAATAAATGTCATCTTCACACGTTTGCTTTCGACACTGGCTGGCTGGCAGAGCTGTCATGAGTACAGAATCCTCTACCGCGCACCTTGTCATGGTATCTTATTATTTTATAAATCAACATGCGGCCTCTTGCTCCAGACACAGATAAAATTATCATTATTGTTGTCAGGAAGTGAAGGAAGTAACAAGCATCTTATGTATCAACATTAAAATTAAGCTTTGTGACCACAGCACTTAGGGGCAGCAACTGAAATATACTTTTGCAAATATTGATCAAGATCATGAATTTGTATTTATGCACTGGACTCCCCTTTTGTTGTCCCCCCAGGTTCAGTTTGGTTTCTGGGCAGGTCACAATCACATTATTATTTACTCATTATGCACTTCTCATGACTACTATACTCAAGAGCTTTTTTGTTGTGCACAGTTGTAATCTTCATATTTTAGAATTCTTACTTTTTTATAATATTGAGAATTCAAACATCTCTTCACTTTTATAAATACCAATTTTTATTCATTGGCCTCATCAGTGTTTAGATTTTACAGTTATTATTATTCAGGATTTAATATTATTTTCTATTTATCACCCCAAACAATGGTCTGTATTTGGAAGGAAACAGAGAATCATTTGGTGGTAGCTGCTATGACTTTCAAATAGCAGCTTTTGAAATTGCTCAGTTTCAGAATTCTCAGAAAAGCTTCAGAGTTAATACAGAGAATGTCCTGCTGCTGCTGGAGCTGAGTTTATGTGCTAGCATTGAGGTAATATTATCTCTACTTCCCACATGATACAGTAATTTTCAATATACATATTCCATACCTGGTAGACCAGGTACTCCTTCAGAGCCATCAAGACCTGGGGGACCTTGCACACCGGCATCTCCTTTTTCTCCTCTTAGACCCATTCTTCCTTGAACTCCTAAACAAGTTTCATTTTAAAAAAAATATTATGAAACAACAACTTAGAATCTAAGTTTTATGTAAAGTTTAAAGTTTCATAACTCTTAAAGATAATGAAGCAGAAGCGGAGCATAGGATTTTCACTCCGTGAACACACATAAGCAAGACACAAGCTCACAGTTAATTCCTTCTGTATTTCTCATATGGAGACAAAAGGAAGTTTCTGAAAGTTTCCATAGGAAAATGTCTACACAAAAAGCCAGATAGCATTAGTTAATCATGTACAACTCATATACAGAGAGTCTATATTAATATTGCAAACAAAGGAATTTTTCTGACAGTCAAGTATTTCTGAGTAGACGCAAATTGCTTTGCAATCCTGCATCTAGTTGGTAAGCGCACCCATTTCCATGCTCATGGGCTACTAAATGTGGAAAAACATGAATGTATAGCATATACATATATAAGCCTCCTAGTGCTACTGACATATTATTATTGGTTTAACATTACAGTAAAAGTTTTTTTAAGGAATATGGACTTGTTAAAAAGCGAAATAAATATTGAGTGTAATATCCAACTATCCCATAAGTAAAAAGGCAGTTACAGTGTTCAGGAATAATTATTTCAAAGCCATAAGAATACTCTCAGTAGCAGAGTCAGTTTCTTCCATGTTTTAGAGTCCACCGGAACTGCAACATAGATGACAACCCTAACTAGTTCTGAATGACAGAACAATGAATGTGTACCTTTTAAGCCTTGTTCTCCTTTATTCCCAATACCAACCAAGGTCTCAGATGGTCCAGGAAAACCTTTATCACCTGGTTCACCCTTTGCTCCAAGAAACCCTTTTCTTCCCTTTAGTCCCGGGAAGCCAGAAGAACCTGCAAGAAAATACAATGAAATTTTCTGAAGAAACCTGACTAAGCGATAGCACAAAGGAGGCAATGAAACTCCTCTCTTCAAGGGCTACAACTACACATGTAAATACACATTCCAAATCAACAACCTAAACTAGTTTCTTAATTACTCCAATCATCAATAAAACATCTATGAGCACAGATTATGGCAAGAGACAGTAATTATTTTGTGTATTGAATACGTGTATAATTTCATATCTGTTGAATAGATATAATAATAATATTTGGAACATGAATGGGATGGAAAAAATAGAGCAAAAAAGCTCTCTCCTCTTTATTTAGCAAATTGCCAGCCACTTTTACAAATACCAATGAAACAGAAAAGGTGGCAATTCAAAACTGCTAAAAAACTGTCATTCAGACTGTAGACTGCATATATACATAAGCCAAATATTTACCAGAGAAATTCCCGTATGACACACATATTCAGGAGTGATAACATATATCAACATGGATCACAAGACTACTTCAGCATGGAAGTTCCTATAGTCTAAGCAATAGCAAAGGCAGATACTATGGCCACTTGCCTGTGATACCCGGGTTGCCTGGTCTTCCGATCATGCCAGGGGGTCCAGGAATTCCTAACAGGCCCATTAAACCTGGCTCTCCCCTTGAGCCTGTGGAATTGAAGCAATAGGAGCGTATTTGTTAGTATTTGATCAGTGAAACAGAACATTACTGCAGAAAACTACACACATGCCTGTCATTTAAGTGTTTAATTGCTTATTTTAATTTTGTCTCCATTTCTAGAACATACTGTCCAAGGCAGTTTTCCAGTCTTTAACGACATGAACAGCCCTTACACACACAGTAACCCCCAAACTACCTAGATTAGTAGCTGCAACAGCTTCTATCAATGAATGAAATAACTGACAGTAAGGATGATGTATCTGAGATATCCACGCAGGGATGGGAGACCTGTCATGGGATGTATGGGAAAGACATTCCTTTCTGGCTCAGGAGTTGAAGGCTAACTGGGACATGACAACTCTCCTCAAATGACATCACAAGTCTAGGTTTGCATAACTGAGTCAAGTGCTACATATTTATCATTAGTTTTATAACGTACTATATCTTTCCCACAGAATAATGAAGGATTTGATAGCAATGAAAAAATCTTTGTTAGAGATAAGAAGCATTCATAACTGATTTTTTTATTCTACATATCAAATTTGAACACATTTCTGAAAAAAACCCCAAACATACAGAGACTACCTGCCTTACTTAAAGTTAGCTCTACTCAACGTGACAGAGTTTGATCTGACTCAACTACAGTCAGACTCAAGACCTGAATTTGCTTTTTAAGAAAAAGATGATAGCATTAACAAGCTATCTGTTTGAAAAGAGATGCTGAGTAAGAACTAACCACTTCACACTTCCATTATGCTGCAGGGTTGCTTTGAACATCCTATTTCATGTCCTACTGCAAGGACATTACTGTACAAAAAACCAATGTGAGGTAGCCCTCTGTTCTCAGAAGACTGTTACAGAAAATTCAGTACTGTGTCATGACAGCTTCAAGATATGCTCATCATTTAGGGAATTAGGATTTATTTGTTTTCTATATAGATGATCTCAATGATACATGAAAGCCGTTGATGGAGAAGTATTTCAACATCTTTAATTTGGAAAAACATGACTAACACCTTTCTGCAAAAACTGACTTAATTTTTATGTCAAAACAAGTATTTGGGGAATCCTTACCTGGCACACCAGAGATTCCTGGCCTTCCAGACTGTCCCTTGGGACCAGGTAATCCTGTATTTCCCTGAAGACCTATTAATCCAGGTTCCCCAGGCTTTCCATAGGTTCCCGGGATACTCAAGCCAGGAGAACCTAGATTTCCTTTTGAACCTTGTGAACCTCTTCCTCCTAAGAAAAATGCATGACAGTGTAGTATAGTACACCAGAAAATAAACCTTCATCTCTATCTTGCCATCATGAGCATGAAACTCCTCTTGAACTCTGCCTGTTTGAGGGCTAAACATTAGATCTATAAGACAACATACATATTCAGGAAATCTTAAGAGAGTTGTGGGTTGTTTGGGGTTTTTTTTTTTAGAGGGGGGGTGGGGGGAAAGGCAAGAGTAGACCATTCTGTTCTTTCTCAGGAAAAGAAGAAAAACCCAAACCTGAAAACCCCACCAATTCTGCATTCATTCTCCTAAAAAAGAAATTAAAAAAAATAAAATAAAAAAATCAAAATCCTTTCAAGATCATATGTAGGAGGACTGTGCTGGGTACCTGAGTGTGCTTCTTTTGGAATGAAAGTCATACGCAGTATATGCAGGTAGTTTTGAGACCCAAAACTGGTTTTCTACCTAGCTGAGCTCTTCCTCTGTTTTGTTTCTTTATCAGTCACATTGCACTAAGGAATCTAAGTTCAGCCCCATATAGGACACATGACTGAAATATCCTTTTTCCTGCAAAATTTGGGCCAGTTCGTGATTACTCTTTAAACTGTACAATGGAATCTGAATCGTAATCCATCTTAATCAGTGCATGTGTTTATTCCCATCTGCAGAAAGTGCATCTTTTAAATGGGCTCACATTTTCTTGCGTACTATCCTGTAACCAATATCCAGAAACAAATTCAGCTCCCTCAGGCCATTAGAAGGCAGAAACAAAACCCAGACCCACCCAGCCCCAAATGGCACATTTGATTCAGAAGGTCCTACCTGGTGGGCCTGTAGCTCCCTGGCCACCTGGCAAACCTGGCAGGCCAATAAGACATTCAGCAGGTTTCCCTGGAAAACCTGGATCCCCAGGAACTCCAGGTGAGCCACGATCTCCTAAAAGAAAGGAGCCTGGATTCACAATGATTTAAGTAGAAGTTTCAGGCTTTGAGTGAGCATTGTTTGACTTGGCTTCCCTTTCCTTAAAATAACTTGCTGTGCTCTTTGAGTTTGTTTGACAACAGTACCTCTTACGCCATCATCACCATCATGTCCAGCACGCCCTGGAAGGCCTGGAAGTCCTGGAAATCCAGTATCACCTTTTGAGCCAGGAATGCCATGACCTCCTGGTGAACCCAGTCTACCTGGCTCTCCAGGAATAACCATGCCTGGGTCACCCTGCAACACAGACAGAAATGTAAACAAACCACTATGTTTTGCAGATTTTCCAAAATAATTCTCTCCACTGTGTGATCAATTAACTTTTTTTATTAGGGTAATTTTCTCCATTCCCTGGGGATCTTTTACAATGTAATTTTTAATGGCTCCAATTCAGCAGACCTACTGGATGTTCCTGATTGACCAGCTGCGGGTTCCATACCAGAGGAGTAATTCATCAGGTTTTGAACTCTGTCTCCTAACTCTAAGAAATTGCTACTGAGCAATGCAAGACACACTTCCCTCCATTTGGCCTTTACTGCATTGTGATGCTTGCTGTAACTGTGAAAACCTTTGGACCCGTATCTGAAAATTTGGCTTAAGTTTGTGCAAATACAACTTTTCCTTTATTTTTGTATGATAGCCACATTTTCATCAAAATATTTATTTAAATAATCAAGGTCAGCAACCAGATATGTCTTGGAATACTCCAAGTCAGTTATTGGGTTTTTTTAAATCATTCTTTTGAACATTGTTTTCCATGAAGACTGTTTTTATCACAAATGTCCCAAGTCTATTCCCTGAATGGAAAGTTTGAATTAGGTTTTTTTTGGTGGACCAAACTGCTGGTTGTTTTGAGTACTAGCTTTGCGTACCAGCAAACCAGTATGTTCATAAAGCAGGTCAGTAGAGCTGAGCTTATACCAGTCACTGATGATATACTTGGACCACAAAGGCCACTCCACATCCAGCTCTTCTGTGGCATAAAACACAGATTCAATTAAAAAAAAAAAAAAATCCACAACCTTAAACCCCACACTTTGTCATCTCAAAAAACACACAAAAGAATTACATATGAGCACACAAAAAAAGAAATGCCACTTTTTCAAAATATTTAGGTGTTATTATTTTGTTCAAATTTGAATCCTGACTACAGAGTAGCCAAGAATCCTATATTTACATATGCCATCAGTACATTAGGTTCTCTTAATCAGCAAGAGTGGCTGCAGCATTACCTCCAACCTACTTCCTTTATGCTTCAATTCAACAGAGCACTTGCTATAATTAAATGCAAACTTACTTGTCACTGACCTCCATCAAATATGGGCTTAATTGCAATTTGTGAATAGCCATTTTTTCAGAAGCTATGGCCTCTATTTTTTGCTGTAAGTAATAAAATATCCTCCTTGTGCTCTGAAAACTGAAGTACCAAAACTTCCCAAACACTTGGGAGTTCTGAAAATCCTGTATCTGAATTTAAAATTTTGGCTTGAGCCCCTTTTAATATAAAGAACTTAATTTCTTAGTTTGTGCATCACTGGTCAGGAAATATAGGAACTCCTATATTCCTTACACTTCTTAATTTATCTGCTCAGTGTCACATTTAATGAATGGGACCTATGGAAAAGTCTGTGCTGTATTTCTAACCAAACCTTTTCTCCTGGTTCTCCTAGGTTTCCAGCTCGGCCTGGATCTCCGATCTTTCCTTCACAACCTGGTGACCCTCTGCCTCCTGCAAGTCCTTTATTTCCTGCAAAAGGAATTAAATGGCAGTACAGATGTTACGCTTATCACCTTAGTTTGTATGGATGCAGTTATGAGCCTCTGACACTAAAGTAGCTTACATGAGCTGAAGACAGTACCTTGATTTCAAAGTTGATGTGACACACTGCATCTTGTTCCTTACATATTCACTCAACATTGACTGGAACACTGCTTGGTTATTTTTTTCAAATCAGTTATTTAATGTGGAATTTGTTTTAAAGTGAAGTTAAGCTGATGGCAGTTCCCTACTGTTTTCTTTAACAAGCAGTCTGGTAGTAGTTGGTTGGTTTTTTAACCTCCCTGTCCTGACAGGATTATGAGAATTTCTTAATATTTCTGGTGTCCAAAGAGGAATACAACTTTGCATGAGGAATGGCCAAATTCGCAGTATTCAAAATGCTTTCTATTACCTGCAGATTAGAGCAGGTATTGCACTGTACGTAACCAAAATTGATGAAAAATAAAGTACGGCTCTGTCTCTGTAACATATACCCAGGCAAAGACAATCCATCTCAAGTAAGTGTGGCACTCAGATGGGCTGCACCTGTTTCAGCAGTATTCCAGGAAGCATCATTCGCTTTTAAAATACTTTCCTACTGCTAGCTTTGATACCTGATTCTCTGAAATACTTGCAATTTATAAACCTTAAGGCAGTAAAGTACAAGAATGCTAAAAACACTTCCCTGTCTAACTCATGTTCATTGATATTTTTTTTGTAATTTGTTCATTGTTTTTAATGTGGACTGAAAGAAAAATATACTAATTTTTGTTTGTTTGTTTTGCTTTTTTAAAAGAAGATCAAAAAGCCTATTTTACCTTTTGGACCTGGGTTTCCAGGAAAACCAAGGCCTGGAAAGCCTGTGTCACCTGTTGGCCCTGGATGTCCCGAATCACCTTGCTGACCTCTTGCTCCAACTCTACCTGTACAAAGAAAATCAGTAAACTGTGACATATCTTACGACAGAACATCAACTTGTAAGATTAGGTGTTATATAGTTTATCATTATTAATTAGGACACCACTGTAGATTATATTAGAACTTAGACACTATTTCTCCTCCACAGCAGGTTTTCAAAGTTAAAATGCTAATTGTGTTCACAGTATCAAAGCAGGCATGAGACTGTGAGTTAAGTTTTTATGCAATCTGCCCAAATTCCAGACTTCTAGGAACAACTACGTGCAGATACAGATCTTCCACTTGTTGAGAAGATACAAACACATATTACGGGGTTAGGCTTGGAACAGAAGCAACTATGAAAACAGAAACTACCATAAAGCTGCCAAGAAATTTTCCTATGCTGTTCAGGGCAGCTTTAAGGACTATTGTTCTACAAAACCAAAGGAAAGATGCCTTATGGTTAGCCTGAATGTCACTTACTGTCCTTCAGTGCATTTAAAAATTCTGCAAAATTTAAAACACCAGCAACCAAAAAAATCCCACCTAGAACCCAAGCCCAAAACCCACCCAAAAAAGGAAACTCATGTTCTTAATATCTTAGAACAATGGTTAGTAACAGTCACATCAAAAAGGAAACTCATGTTCTTAATATCTTAGAACAATGGTTAGTAACAGTCACATCAAAAAGGAACTGGGAAACTTAGTAATACAGTTACTGTTTTGACTGTGACCCTGCAAAGCCTGAAAAGGGCCAAGTGCTTCAGGAGATTCAGAATGCTTTAATCTAATTTTGTTCCTTCTGTTTTGAAGGTTGCAGCAGTCCCAGAATAACTTTGGATACACTTTTATCAAAATTATGCGAGAGGCGCCTGTCTAGATATACAAGCTGCAGCATTTGTGCCTGATGTTTCTGGTTGTTGGAGGAACCATGCCATAGCACAGGACTGCTTGGAATCTCTGCCAAACTGCACACCATGGACATGGCCCTGTGTCCCTGCCTATTCACATCCACTTCCCCTAGTTTTCTTGAAAGGAAAGTTACAGCTAATTTCATAGTTTCTGTACCAAAGAAATCCTTTTTACAGTTATTTCAAAGTAACCCAACAGTTTTATCTGGCCAGAGCTGGAAGAGAAATCCCAACCAGATTATCTCTGATTTTTACCATATTTAGTGCAGATGTACTCACCAGGCACTCCTGGGGGTCCAGGTAAACCATCTGGTCCTTGAGGTCCTGGCAATGCAGGTAATGGAGTTATCCTACTGGTCTCTCCTTTCAGACCTTCAGCAAATACATAATCAAAGATTACAAAGGCTTATAGTTTGGCAATATGTAATCTTAAGCACTAAAAATATTAGTGATCAATCTACTTGGTTAAAAATGCTGTCTTCTACAGTTTTCACATTTGTGAAACTTCAACAGACTTTGGAAAGCCTTCAGATCCTGGCTTCATAAAGAAAGAATTTGACTGACACCAAGCCCACCTGCAGCCTTCCTCTCAGCCCTTCTGCAGTCTAGTGGAGACCCAGAAAAGGAAGCACAAAGTCAGCAGGAAAACGATGCAATTGAGAAATGCATCTCCACTTCATAAAGATTTAATGGGTATTCTCTTTAAGAAACCTTGACTATATCTGCCATACAAATTTGAGTTCTTCCAGATTATGCTGGCCTATAAATACATACACTGGTATGTTTTCAGCACTCAAAAATTATTAAGTCGTTCATATTTTCACCTCATGACTTAGCTCACACTAATGATGATGACTGGATGCATACTAAAGACTTCGCCCTCCCCGCGCCATGATAAGGACAGTCGTGCACTGGAACAGACTGCCCAGAGACGATGTGCTGTCTTTGTCCTTGGAGGTTTTCAAGGCCCAGCTGGATAATGCCTTGAGTAACTTGGTTTCACCTCATAGCTGACCCTGCTCTGAGCAGGAGTTTGGACTAAAGACATCATAGGGTCCCTTCCAACCTCAATTATCTTATGACCCTAAGACTTTTGCTATTAGCTCCAGTGGGACCAAAGTTAGAACAATACTGTGGAAACCTCATCGCAAGAAAAACTTCCTGTTTCATAAATTATGTCTTTCACTTCAATCTACCTCTGCAATTTCAATCAAGTACTCTTTAACATAGGTAAAACATATTACAATAGGAAGGTACAAACCAGCATCTCCAGGTAATCCAGGTGGACCAGGTACTCCTTTAGAGCCTTTGAAACCTTTTATTCCTTGTGGTCCATATCCCGGTGGTCCAGGAAGCCCCATTTCTCCAGGAAGACCAAGACTGCCAGGCAATCCAGGTAGTCCTCTATCTCCTTTTGAACCAGCCAATCCCTATTAATGATTACACATGTGTGTATACCAAGCATTACTTGCTTTCCACACCAGCTTTCATAACAAAATGCCTGATTCTCTGTCTGACTATAATCTTGTATTACTTTAGTAACAGAGCAGCTCTGCTAATTTAAGAGGATTTTTTCCTCCGATTTACTTAGGATTAAAAGAATATAAATTTTAATATCAATGGTTACAAATAGAGGACTATTAAGAGTGAAATAGTACAAATAAATACAACAGCTTGATTTTTCAGTCACTGTGGCATTATACTGTAGACTTTTTTTTCTTTTTAAAACAGCTTTGGTAAAAAAAAAACCCACCTCAGCTCCGATTCTCCTTGAATACTGTGGAATCAGGTGTAGAGATAGTTACACCTGAATTGCTTTGTTTCTCAGCCAATGCAACACAACAATAATTGTAACTTTTGGTTTCTGCTGAACAAAGAGCTCCACCCTAATGATTTTACTTTTATGGTCAGCTTTTGTGGTTTCTCTCAGCCCTGACTGAAGAGTAACTGCTAAAGACTGAACAGGAACTATTTGAATTATTATTTCCTTTTAAGCATTTTAAATAGTCAAGAAAACTGTCGTCTTTTTGGGGGGGGGGAGGGGGGTTGTGTTTTTTTGTTTGTTTTTTTTTTTTTTTTTTTTTTTTTTTTTATCTTATTTGTCATAGGAATCCAAGATAATGCTCCAATATAAATATCCAAACTAACACCACAATAGACTGCCGAGGTTTTTCGGCAACATGTACCTACGCTAGCCTCATCTCTCTCTGGTATTACATAAGAATATTTACTTGCATTCTTTCATGCATATTGGTTATGCACACTGATTGCTATAGTTGAGCATAGTACCACTAAGTCAGGTAGAGGATATTCAGTTGAAGTATCCGAATAGATCAAACAGACTGCTGTACAAGAGATAAATACTGACTTAGGTTTTCATGAATTCTATAGTAATTGCAAACAGTGCATACCTACCTCTTCACCTTTAGAACCCTTGGATCCTTTAGGGCCAGGTCTTCCCAGAAATCCACTTGAACCTTTTCTTCCTTTGTCTCCCCTGGCCCCCGAATCTCCTCGCTCACCTTTTGGGCCTTCTGGATACACATATCCTGGCTCACCTTTTGATCCTTTATGTCCTTGATCTCCTCTAAAACCTGGAGGTCCCTGGAACAGAGCGAGCAATCAAAAGAATTTCAGTGCTAGACATATGTCAAACGTTTTCAGGCTTTCTTTTTTTTAAATTAAATACCTGACAGTGGTTCTCTTTATTCTCATATTTATTCACTGTAATGGCACACTTCAATGAACAAGGTTTTGGGGGCTTTTTTGTTTTTTCTTTTTCTCCTCCCTTTACTCCATTTGGCCCTGGTTATCATTTCATTTAGGCTACTATAAACAGGAACAATGCAGGACCATTTAATGGATCAGACTGTTAGCTACCTGGTTGTGCTTTGGTGGCACAAAAAGGAGGACAAGAAAGTACCTTAAAATCTAATTAGAGATTTCTCCTCCAAAGAGGAAGATCTCCCCAGGGACACACTAATTGCCACAGTTAGCTCTGTTCGTAGTTAACTTCTCTCCCTTCCTTCCCCCTCAGGGTACAAAGTGGGTACTCTACCCCAGCCAAAACCAGTACAAGCTGAAAGCACACTGGGCTCTAGTGATCTTGGGCTCATGAACTCTTGGGAGACTTCTGGAAAAGCCTCTTAGCAGACTCATTCTGCACCTGTATGGCAACCACCACAATGAATACTTGTACCTGACTTTTTTTTATTGGACACCACCAACTATAATTTCCCATAAATAATTACTACTGTAGGCACAAGTTAGAACAACCAAATGGTATGTCTGTGGCAGCAGGTGTCAGCCTTCCCTCTTCATAATGTCTCCCAAGAGGGAATGTCTTTTGCACCCCTGAAGAGGGTATTATGAGAAGCAAGTTTCTCTGCACAGCTGGGGCTTTAGCAAGTCCTGAGTATGCTGAAAACAGGAGAAGTAAGAAGTCTGACAAAGATCACAGCACACAAAACTATATATGCTTTACAGCCACTGCTGTGATTACAGAATTACACAGATGAGCAGATGTTAACTATAAACTACCCATACCAGGAAGAAGCAGCAGTCTAGCCATCATAAAATGCAGCACAGGTTGATCACACAGGTATTTACCTGCCTCACTGCCAGGGCTGAACCTCTTGCTGCACTGAGCAAAACAGGCTCATATAAAGCTAGGTCAGCCATACATTACAGTCTCTACCTAGGCCTCCCATGCAGACTCATTTGTTACTACAGAAAGAAAACTGTTGAGATCACCCAGTATGACACTGCATGTAACAGCAACCATGAGGTTTCTCTGAAAGAATTCTTGAGGGATCTGAAAAATAATCTGAAAAACCAAAGTCTTACTTGAGCTCCTGGAAACCCTGGTGCTCCTGGAGAACCTGGAGAACCTTTTGGACCTGTTGTTCCTTCTCTACCTGCAAAAGAAACAGCATATTTTGTAAAGAAAAATAAAAACAAGGACATGGATTTTGACAAGGTCTGATAATCACACTCAGCATTCAATGTTTCTGCTTGTTACATTGGCTGCATCATCATAGACTGACCTGGCTTCATGCTGCACCTAAGCCTATTAGCATTCTGACTTCACCTCTTTTAGGGCTCGTGCTCTCATGAGTGGATGAAGCTGCATCAGGCTTTCACACTCATCACAATCTCAGGGCTAGTTCAAGGACTGCATGCTGCAGACATGCCCATACCAGATTTCCATGCTAATAGCAAAATCATTGGCATTTCCTACCATGCTGTTAGAAACAAGAAGATAATTTACCAGGCATGCCATCCTGGCCATGTGGCCCAGGAGAACCAGGAAGACCAGGTATTCCTGGAATATAGCTGCAATCAGTACACACGCAAGCTTCATCACCTAGAATGAAAACAATTCATTAGTTGTTCCACAACAAGTCATTCCCAAGCTTAACTAATGTGTTACATAGTTTGTTACAGAGGATGGCTAACACTTTTTGGCCAGATAGTGGTAGAATCACAGCCTTAATTTTGTTGGAAGGTCACTTCCAACACAGTACAAAATTACCTATGGTCAGAGAGTGAATCAGAACTGATTACATTTAATTAAAAATGCAGAAACATTCAGTTTAAATTCAAGTCTAGTTTTAGCAAACCATTTGGATATAGTCACTACTGATAAGCCAAATTCTCTCCAAAGAAGAAAGGGACATGGGCTTTAAACTAACATAGCTCCATAACAGCCTGGGTGACTTTAATGACTAGCAAGTGGCAAAGAGATTCAGCAGCTCCTGTGGTGAAATCTGCAGAAGGAACCTTCTCTCAGTGAACAACTGTTACTGTTGAACATAACAATACAAAAACTCTCCCATTCTGTAATAACTGTTTGTGCCAGTGAAGATCTAAACCCTGCTGCAGTGCTCTACAACTGGTGCGCAGCACTGGCACATGCACTGCTCTTTTAGCTGCTGTTTACTGTAAGGGGAAGGAAGACATCTTGCTATCCCTAACGAAATTTTCTTCAATCTCTGAACTCATATGGCTTAAAAGGTAAATTAAATTCAAAATTTCATGAGGATCCATGAAGATTACTGGATTGTACCATCTGCTTCTCAGTGATAGTTTTCTGAAACTGACCTTTCATGCCAATATCTCCTGGAGGTCCTGGAGGTCCTGTACACCCTGGCTCTCCAGGAAGTCCTGGTAGGCCTGTTCTAAATGTTACTCTACCTGTTAATGAAATGAGCACGGCACCATTACATCAGCACATTATTCAGACAATTCTCTAGTTGCTAAGAGGGGAAAAAGGTTGCAGGGATGAGCTGGAGCCAGTATTCTGATCCTTATGGGTCCCTTCCAACTTGAGATATTCTATGATTCTATGATTCATTTAAAAGAGAAAACTACCTGGACAAATCCAAAACACGTGTAACTGGAAGTACTTGAGGATAAATATGGTAATGCCAAAGAAAATCTCAGCAAACTGTTGGATCCATCTGTCTAGCCTGTAAAAAGCATAGTCCCCTCTGGGGAAAGTATTTCCATTTTATTTCAATCAACAGAAACATAATTCTTTCTTTTACCACGAATGGAAGGGAATTTTTTTTTTTTTAATCCTAAATTATTAATGCTGCTCATGTATCTTTGACAGAATAATTCTGGTGTATTCACTCTTAATTTGGAAAAAAAGAACGTGCATCAAGCTCTTCCAGAGGTAATACATTTAGGGGACAGATACATTTTTCAAAGAGAGAGAAAAGAGAAGCACTACATTCGTATTGGTTCAGAAAGACTTGTTTTGGCCATACCACATAAAAGAAACGATGCTGTTGGTACTCCTAGTTAATACATTTTCTAAAAGCTTTATAAACTGATACTGCTTTATTTTCATGCTGTCAGAACTTCAGACCTGCTCTAAGGCCCACTAAGACCTCTGGAGGCATGCAAGTGATTTCTCTAGCTTTCAGATTAGCCCCTTCTGAATTTAGCTTTACAGATTTACTACAACTTTTGGAATAATTAAATTTAAGAACATTTTCTCTCATTAGTCTTTCCTGGTTTTATACAGCAGATTTTTATAGTCAGAGTTATACAAAAAGGTGAGAAATCTTTATAGTGGGAAGTCATTGTATCTTCCCCACAGAATCTCATTAGCAGTAGAGCACAGACGTTCGCTACATATGTTTTCATGAATATTCTAAAAGAAAATTTCCAAAGAGAAATTATATTCAAAAATATTACTCAAAACATACTCTGTAAGTAATGTATTTGTATAATCTTTCATACATTAGATATTGAGATGACTCTGGATCTGTTCTTGTTCATTATATACAGAATACTGAAAAGTCACCTGGTTCTCCTGGAGGACCTGGTAATCCAACAGAACCAGGTCTGCCAGTAATACCAGGTAGTCCTGGAGGGCCTACAATACACAAGCCAGTTTGTCCTTTCTCTCCTTTTGTTCCTTTTGGCCCAGGAAATCCTGGGGGACCTCTCAGACCAGGTCTTGTCACACCTAACCAAAGAGGAAAAAATACAAAAATGAAGTTAAAGAAGAAATGGAATTTCAAAGCAAAGTAAGTACTCAATAGGATGAGTGAGACACAAACATACTGAGTTCATCCCACAAATCTTTTTTATCTTGTAATATATTAAATAATCACAGTGAGAATGTAAAGGCATTTAAAAATTATCTTTAACCTCTCTTTAAATACTTGGCCCAACAAAGCTTTTGCGTGACAATTTTTTACCACTCAGAGGTACGTTTCAAGTTATCTGAAGTTAAGATTCCACAAAGCTGATTCAGTGTAACAGGCAGGAAGAACAATGTATTTTATTGTTGGTACTGGATCATTACACGTACCTGGTCTACCAGCATCTCCGGGACGACCCTGTGGCCCTGCAAAAGCAATGTATTTAGAACTTGAGTTAAACTACTGTATGCTCTGCAAAGTCACTACTCAATAATATTAACTGCAAGCTTTGGGCTTCTGCATTTTAAGCTTATTTTATCGTTTAAGAATTTGGTTTTGCCTGAGTAGGGATCTACTACTTATGCAACTGTTGCATACTGACAATTTTCACTGAAATCTGGCAAGTTATGGATATTTAGAACACGTAGGAATAGGGTCCACCACATTTATCTTAGGTGGGGATGCACTCAGTTACTTGAGAACAACTTACAGGCCTGCAAACTTGCTTCTTTTTGCCACTATTATTTGCTCTAGTAAATGTACCACCTCTTAACAATGTATTAATGTCTCTTCAAGGCTCAACTTTCCCATTGCCCTCCCTTGGAAGTATGTAAGTAGATTTATAACAAAGTGTATTCACTGAATGCGACACAATCACTTGAATACATAAATATTCATAAAACTAGAACATCAAAATACAGAAGGCAAGGACTTGCTAGATGAGTACGAGACACATTCTACAAGATGCTGCCTCAGAGTTCAGCCCACAAGTCCTTGTTATATTGTGATAAAGCTCAAATAATAAGTCAGTACATTTTAATTTTACAGCATGGGAAAAATTAACAAAATAAAAACTTGCAGACCTTTATTATTTTGCAATGATAGACAATAAAAATGGCATGAGCCAAAAACTATGAAAGCTCCCCCCCCCCAAAAAAAAAGGGGCGGGGGGGGGGGGGGGAAGTTCATAACTTTTAACAGGAGACTTACAGGCCTGATGGTTTGTCTATGGCATATACAAATAATGTGCTGATGCAGTAGTCCACTAAGGTCATGAGACAGGATGTCAGTGAGTTTAGGTGCTCAACTCAGTTATCTGCTCAAAGTGTGCCAGCTTCATTATTTTTAAGAGGCAATACGTCCATAAATCAAAGTCTCAGGATACATTTCAATTCTGCAATTTGCTGGGAGTAATTTGGAAATGCTCTTGTAAAGGCAGAAGCAGGTTGCTGAGCGCTCAAAAACCTAGACTGCAACAAGCCCTTTGAGTGGGCAGCTCTTGCTAAAAGATTCTAGTTTTGATGTCACACTCACCAGGCATGCCACGTTGACCTTTTGGTCCTGGAGGTCCAGGGGGTCCTTCATCTCCTTTTTCACCAACCACATTATCATAATACTCTGTCTTAAGAGAAAGATGGTAAGAAAAGAAAGAATAGTAAGAATGAAGAGAGAAGCACAGTACCTCATATTGAACATTTGGTTAGAACAATGTTATGATCTCATTCATAATTTTGATGTTGTGACACCATAATACCTTTCTAATCACATGGTAATTACAAGCAGTCAGAAATGATATCATAATTGTTACACACAGATAATGCCAAGAGGCCTGTAAAAATAGATAGGACTGGGATTTCAGCTGGATTCCTCAACCCCCAGAGAACTCCTCTGCCTGCAGATGCAATTACACAGGCAAGGTATAAATTGGAGACCCAATCATGGATATTATGGTAACATGAAATAGCAAATACTCTTGAAAGAAACCTCTAGGAATCACCTAGTCTAGTCCATTGGCTCAAAGCAGCATCAGCTATATCTAGACTACTCTTTTCAATAATCATGCATTAAAACAGAGAAATCAACTACTTAAATCACATGTGCATTAAAAAGTCATTCATATAAAAATTAATACTTAATTTATTAAAGTTTAATATTATGACATTTCAAAGTTTCTACAAATGACAGGCAAAATCAAAAGGCAGTTTGCTGTAACTTTTCTTTTAATAACTCCAAAGTTTTGCTCTTTTCTGGATTATTTTGCATAGGCACCATTACTGTCAAATCAGTATTATAATAATTATTGTGCCTTGATATATAAACATCACACCGAAATATAAACTGACTACTAACACACCAATTTTAACAGGAATAAAAAAACCTGCTTAAAATTAAAAATCAAAAATTTTTACTTTTCTCCTATAGAGTTTTTGAAAAGCAGTGCTTTTTTAGTACTCTGTCAATATCACAAACAATTCAGCTTTTTATGAAGTTATTTCTTTTGAACAATTTGGGCAGAAGGTCTCCATTAGGTGCACATGAGGCCTTTAAGAAAGCCACTAGCCAGATAGCACGACTAGACATAGAAATTGTACTCATAGCATCTCTTGCTTTCTTTAAAATGCCTTCTTAGGATTTTGAAATGAACACCACCTGTCCTGGAACTGATTAGAGATTGTTTTTAAAATTAACTCCTGTGAATTTTTGTAACTGTTCTCTGACAGTCCATACTCCGGCCAAAATTGCTGGAACTGAGGGAGGTCTAACCAGGCCCTGAACGTGCAACCAGCTTCACATGAAGGAAGATGCCATCTCTGTGAGACTACCAGCAACATTAGTACTTTGAGAAAGCCATGCCTTGATTAGAGCATCACAGGACATCCATTATTTCCTCATACAGTCAGTTTGACTAATTCTTAATCTAATGGTTTAAAAAAACCCGATACAACAAAGATAATTTACACTTACTCGACCACAAGCTCCAGGTGGACCAGTGTTTCCTTTCACCCCCTTCATGAGAGGACAAAGATGGGTTTGTTTATTAAAAACAATACATGACATGACATTTGGTACCCACTGTTACTTCAGTACATTACTCATAACATTAAAGAACTTCTGCTCCTGACCAGTCCTTCATCACCTCCAACTCTGCTCCTTACGCAACTATTCAGCCACAGACACCAAAAACTACAGGAACACATCAGTAGGCATAGATGGACACCAGTTCAAACACATGATCTATTTCAGCTGATCTATTCCCTATATTCCATGATATCATTACTTGTCATCTGTTAGGTAAAGTAAAACATATTGTATACACAGTGATAAATAAAATGATATAATAACCACAAAACATACCTTATCCTCATCCTCAAAAGCAACAACAAAACCATTAGACAATACCTTAGGTCCTTGCCTGCCAGCCAGTCCTGGTTTGCCCTGTTCACCCTTTTGTCCCTGCAGGTGACAGTACACAATTCTATGAGGATTAATCTTTTAGCACTGTCGTCAGTAAATCTAAAATGCAAAGCTTCAATCTTTTTTCACTGTTTTAGTAAGATATATGTGAAATGGCCTATTCTGACAATAAGAATTTTGGTAAGATATTTGTAAGGTCACTGTGACCCTAATCATGTCGTTAAAGTGGAATTGAAGTAAATATAAAATAATTGCTATTTAACCAATTGAATACAGTGTTCAAAATACATTTGAACAACTTCAGCCTTTAAATTAGTACACAAATGAGAATTTTGGTTATAAAATGGCGTATTTTAGGAATTATATGATGACAAGATGACAGTTGTAATATCTATCAGTCATCTTGTTTCAGGCCAAGGCAGTGACCTTGACAATAACTTTTCTTTGCAAAAGAATGACTTTGATTCTAGTGATTAAAAATTATTCATTTTGCTTCTTGATTTATGCTGAAGTGAAGGTATAACACTTTTGCAAAAATTTCAGTGTGACTAACCAGAATTAAACTCAGTAGAATTAATTTTGCATAACTCGGACCGTTTCTCAAACTCATTAGATACTCAGCAGCAAGCAACAGGTCTTTTTATTTTACAATGAAGAGACAACACCTATGAACTGAGCCTCTCTCTCCTGCATAAATCTATGAGGACATGGTATGTCCCGAGGCCAGCTGTGTGAAAGTAAACGTTTCACAGTGTATGCAAATCAACATTTGTAAACACATTCTGCAACAGGAAAAAGCTGTGACAGGAAGATATGACTGTGATAAACAGATGACTATTACTTAGAAAACGTTTAGAAGGCTTCCTTCATTACCGGTAAGCCAGGTGGACCTGGGGCACCTTCTTTTCCGGGTTTACCCTACAAAGGAAAAACATAAAATAAAATTTAAAAAAATTAAGAAGAGCAAAAAAGGGGTCATTGCATTCAGAGAGCATAACAACTAAATGCTGTGCATATAACTGTCTTTTAGGTCTTTATGAATTTTGAAAAGCCATTAATGTTATTCTTCAAATGTTCATTATTTCTAATCATAACTAATGTTCATATAACTCTACAAAACAGAGAGTAAGATATTCCCTGGACATTCCTCCTCCTGCGGAGGATTAGTTGAGGCAGACACTTCACCAGCACAAAGTGCCAGGCAATTGCAGAAAGCTTGGTGCAAAATTAGGCCCTTGCAGAAGCAAGACAAATGATAAAACAATATGGCAGCTAGCAGCCCTTCTAATGGTGAGCATGGAAAGATACTGAAGGGAAACTTTACAGGAAATGGGGTTTAAAGATGACTTGAAGACAAATTATTTAACGAAAAAGAATAGGGAGTGCACTTCAAAGGTATTGGAAGTAGAGCAATAAATGGAAAAGTGAAAACAGAAGGAGACACTGTGCCAAAGACATCTGCTGTTTTCTATGGCGCACAGCACATTAGGCAGCCTTCCATGGGGGTCCTGTTTTCTACTGTGGCAACAATACACAATAAGCAATGCATAAAAACAAAAAAAGACAACAAAGGGCAGGAAGAGAAGGGAGGAAAAGTGAAATTTGGTATTTTGTGATCACTGATGTAATTCCAATAGCAAAAGGAAAAATTTTGTTTTCATTTTAGAATAGACAGTCAGTCAATGTCTTAACACAATTTGTATTTCCTTAGCATTCTTCAAGGTCAATAGGCAGAAAAGCAAGGGTGCTTCTACTACTTCCTCCGCAAAGGAGGAAGGGAGAGGCCAATTAAGAAGGTTCTAAAAAAAATACCGCATGACAGGACAGGGCTTTTGCAAACAGAAGACATAATATGGAAGAAACACAGAAGAATGAGGAAGAATAACACACATTGGATAGCAAGAACTTTTTGTACTTTACACCAGTGACTCAAGTAGAAATTAAAAGTTTCATAATGTATAGGAATAATAAAAATAACAACCAAGTTGCTCTACAGCATCATCATCATTATAGCACCATACAGCTGAAGAAAGAGCAATCTACAGGTAGCACTGGTCTTGTCTTGCTACCTTTCCTTGTGGAAGAAAACTTCTTGTAACCACAAGAAGTTTACTGCATGAAAGATCTTTTGAATCTAAGAAAATTTGCTCTGAGTGGCACTGAAACAAAAACTGGAGAGCAACAGTAGTGCAAAACTGCTTTTCAGAAAAGACTAACACATGTGTATTCAATTGTTTGCGCCTACCTGTGCACCAGGTTCTCCTCGGTCACCCTTCTCACTTTGAGAATCGCCAATCGGCCCCTGTAACAAAACCACCCTCAAGATACACATATTTTAAGACTCACATTTTCTAAATTAAATACATCTTTTATAGTTTTGTTATCTTTTTTAAAAAAGCATGAAGTAGAGTTAGAATGCTATTAATAGGTTTTCTATTTTATGCATTAGCTCTATTCATTAAAGGTTTAAATAAGTAGTGTAAATACTGGACTCTGAAGAGTAGCATTTACTAGGTGATGCTGCCTGAACATTTGGATTTAAAGGATTTATTTCTGGTCACTTACTGTAAACCCTATTGGCCCTGGAAGTCCTCTTGATCCTTTTTCTCCTTTCTCTCCTTTCAAGTCCTATTACACAGAAAATCAAAATGTAATATGGTCTCTTGGATTTTTCTGTGCTTGCCATAACACTCAAGTTTTACAAACAGGAAATCCTTATGTTACCAGCAACCTTCTTTAAGCAAAAATGGTTCTGCTTAAAGACTTAATGACTAAGAAACAGAAACTTCCTATCACTGCTCTTGCCTAAGTCTATGATGTTTGAAAAAGAAACTGGCTCTGCATGTATTTTTGGACACAACGAGTTCCAAACGACCCACCTGTGATTGATACAAGTGGACTGGAATAAATATACCCAGAAATGGCAACAGATTACAAGCAAAAAACAAATAAACCTTAGTTGCTTTACTGGAGCTACAGTTACCTCCAATATGTAAATGTAGTGGCTACCGATGCAATCCATGCCTCTGTGGGCTCAAGATTAGATTACCCTACCGTGTAGTACTACTATGTATTGGGCCACATCCTAAGGTCATTGTAAGGCCAAAGTTTATGGACTGCCTAATTATTACCTGGTTAGACTCATGCCCTGAACTATTTACGTAAGGAATTTTGAGGGGGTTTTAAACCTTAATGCCCAATGTCTCTGAAAAATTGCCATTCCCCCATGGTAAGTTGCCACAGCTGTGACTGGGAAGTGCTCCAGGTCATCCATATTTGATTTAAACAGGGAAGAGCTGCTGTGCCTGTAAGCTGAACCTTGCTTCTGCAATCTTTCTCTTCCTTCCTCAATACGGTCTTGATGCAAAAGTAACTTTTTATTTTAGCACATAATGGAGAGGGAGTTTTGATTAAATTAAATAAGGAAAACAGAGTCAAGAACAGGTTGAAGACTTGTTCTGTTAATACGTGGAGACTTAAAACTGCATATCAACTACTGCTGTTTAAGTTCTATAGAAGGACAAAATGCAAAAATTTTAATTCAGAAAGCAATACTTGCAGTGAAAGCTGAATCAGAGTATTTCCTTTCTCCAATACTCATTGTTTTTCCAACACTTTCCATGATTACTCATGTTCCAGTAAAAATAATGAGAAAATAAACTACGAAATGTACATGAACATGTTGCAAGCTTTTGTGGAACTCCAGTAGCTCAGAATCCTGATATTTTCAGTGACAAGGCCCAGGGGTCAACACAGCTGTGGCTTTGAGAGCCACTCAGAAAAATCCATGTTGATTTGGCAAAGCTAGAAGTGATTTAGTTTTCATGTACTCAGAGATTCACAGCAGGTGGGTTACTAATAAGCATTTAGCATTCCACCGGCATCGTGCAGATGTACATGTGAATACACAAGCGTCAGCTGAGCTGGCTGTACACACGCACTCTAAGAAGAGCTTAGTATCTAACTAAACAAGTCTGAAAAATGTTAGGACAGGTAAAAGGAAATGTTATGGGAACAATGAAGATGAAAAGGTCCTTTCAAATTGAAACACAGTAAAATGGCTAATCTGGACGTGATGTTTAACAATTTTAATACCGTCATATTGTCTGGTCCACTTAGTGTCACAATAACAGTTCCTGGTGGTCCAGGGGGTCCAGTTAACCCAGTGTCACCCTTGAAAGAAAAAAGACAAATAGAGCAACTACAAGCAGTCTGTTTTTATTGTTTCAAATTACCATTGCTATACTTTTGACATCATGAAAATTCTTCTGTTGTTACACTTAGGTGTTAATGCAGTTAACATTTCTCTTTGCTTGCTATTTATCTTCCAATAAAAAAGGCATATGGAAGACTTAAGACTACTACGACAACTTTCTCCTAGCTGAGAAATATAAAAATGCACATGCTGATTTCTGCTAAGGTATCTAGAATTAGCTTAAATTTTTAATACTATTTGTTTAAAAGTTATACAACCATTTTGACTCTAAATCAAATAAAAGTATCTCCTTGATTATAATTTTTCTTTCAATTTGATTAAGTCAATCAATAAAATACATGAACTGTCTTTGGTGACATCCTCAAAACTGCAGTCTGTGTATTACAGGGAGATGACTGTAACATAACGCTGACAGATAAAATTAGCTTTCATGCGTCCTTAACCAAAACCATTAATATTGCAGGACAGGGGAAGTCCTAAATGTGATCTTTCCTGTGGAGTTCAACAAAACAACATCCACGATTTTCAGTGATTTTAAGCCAGCGGAATGCCTTTGTGTGCACTTGCAGCCTAACAGCAAAGAATGCATCACTCTTTCATAAGGAAACAAGAAGCTCCGTAGTCACCTGAACTAACGCTAATGAATGATCAGTTCTATTCACAGAAATTTTTCCAGGAAACATCCAGCACATTCACAGTAGTAATTACACAGTTAAAACCAATCCCGCTGTCAGATAGTGGTGTTTCAGTTCACACCTGAATCTGTGCAGGTCAGTTAGAATAACTGTGAGATGTCCCTAGTTCTTGAAATGATCCTGTAAGGACATTCAGACTGACTACACTGGTCCTCCAACAATACATGTATTCGTAGTAATTTCTAACTTAATGTCAATTATACGGGATACAAAGTAAGAACATGGATGACAAGTCATCCAATTTTTATTCAAAATCTGGGAAGTTTTCTAGCATCACAAAGGCTCACACCAAAAAGATGTTGGCCATATGAAGTTATGAGTCTACAGATGCTATAGTATTTACCAATGTTTACATGCTTAGACAAGCATTTAACAACACTGTGCAAATGATATCTAAATGAATTTAATGCTATGCATTAGTAAATATTAACTCCTGGTTCCTCTTAGGTTTCTACCCTTCTATCAGGAAGTTTACATCATCAGCTCTTAAGTGAAAATAGTTTGTCCATGGATATTAATTGCCATGTTTCCATTTTCCAATAAAAGACTTCCACATATATACTGAAAATTTTTATTTCACCGTATTTACTTCCCCAAACATTTCACCATAGTATATCAGAAAAAGAAGAAAACAGAAATAAAACTTAAAAAATGTTTTAAGCATTTTATACAATTACCTTTCTGCCTTTGGTTCCTATTACTTTCAATCCCATAAGACCCTGTAAAAAAATCCCCACATTTTATTTTTTTTTTATTTTAAAAACAGCTATAAAATGAGTTCATTGATGTTACACATAATAGGAAGTTTTCATTTTTATTACCAATCTGAGACTACCTTAGGTCCAGGAGGTCCTGCTTTCCCTGGCATGCCCTATAAAAAAGGAAAAAAAAAAAAAATCCTTTATTTAAAAAAATTACAGTCTTCAGCACCAATATAGGTGTTTTGAAGTACCCAATTTTCATGTGAGTTATACCACTATTTTTATTCTTTCTTCCACCTTTACAAGCACAATTTGTTGTGGGTGGGTGACAGAATGTCTATACAGTCTAGTTGCAAACATAAATGTCTCTCTTACAGTTATACACATTAGTATTTGAAATGAATTTATGCGTAATTATTTGAAAATTAAAATTTATGCCTACATGGACAAGGATGCTTCTGAAAACACAGAAGTTATCATGCATAAAAATAATCAAAAGAAACTGAAAAAAAATAATCAGATGTATGCAGAAGGATATGGATTTTGCATACATGTCTCTAGATCTCAGTCAAGTCTGGCAGAGTCAGGTAGTTGCACCTGTGTAATTCCATAGGCTTCTGGGACAATCAAAAGTTAAAGTAACAAGTGAGACAAAAGTTCATACTCACTGAAGCTCCTGGAGGGCCCTGTGGTCCAAGTTCCCCAGGATACCCTTGAGCACCCGGGGCACCCTGCAAATTAAAAAAGAAACAGGAATAAATCTCCTGGCAAGATTATGAGCAAACCACAACACTGAATTAAATGAACTGAATGACAAACAGAGCAGCACTGTCTCTGGATTTCCTTTTCATGTCTCAGGATTACACAGAAGTATAATTCCTCCTCACTGCTTCATTGTTTGGCATATGTTTTGAAACATGAGAAAACATATCTGTTCTAAAACTAAACTACTCAAGTGAGGATGTATGTCTGGTTTAACTATGGACATTCTCATAATCCATATAGTCCTATTGCTAGCCCTAACAAGCCTTTAATCTTTTGAATATTCTACGCAATAAATTCTATACCTTAAAGCTTCATTTTCAAAGAAAAGGAAAAATAAAAGTTTTGATTTTACTTTCAATTTCATGTCCTCTATTTATTGTAATGGTCAAAAGAAATGTCTGCTCTGCCTTCTCTTATTAATCTCCATTTTTTAAATATGGATTATACTGTCCTTTGTTAGTACTCTAGAAGTTGAGCTGTCTAATCTGTTCAGTCTTACTTCATGGGGAATTTTTGCAGTCGGACTAAATAATCATTGTAGGTCTCTTCCAACTGAACTATTCTATTCTATTCATAGGGATAAACCCCTAAATCTATGACCAGTTTTTCTCCATTTCTAAAATATTGTTTGTCTGCAACCTGACTTCCCTATCTCATTTCACTAACACATAATGGACACTACTGGTTCTGATGGCAAAATTAATTACTATTGTCTTGGTGTACTCTGTTTTGTAAAGTCAGAAGAAAGAGTCTGAATATATTGTATTAAGCAGATTATATAAAGTTAATAATTTTTTAAAGACACAGAACTATTTTCTTGTTTAGAAATTAGTGAAATAATTGTAAAAAATACTATACATATATAAAATATATATTACATGAGAATTTTACAGAATAAAAAATATTTTTATATATACACACACATATTATATATAATGTGTTTTACATAGAGATATTTTTTCATATTTTTTTATAAATATATATATATTAAAAAATAGTCTGAATTAATTCTGAATTACCTGAAGTCCAGGCATTCCTGGCAATCCAGGATCACCTTTTGCACCATACCCTTGGTTATGTACCTCTGCAGGGCACCCCTGGAGAGTTAGATAAAAAGGAAGAGAAAAAGTTATGCTGTAGAACTCTGTAGTGGAACAAATCTTCTAATACAGTTTGTATGGAAATAAGCAACATCAGAATTGCATAATGAGGTAACTGTCTGCTACAGATAGTTCTATGTTTAAAGAAGATTTTATTAAACAGAATGTACCTTTTTTAGGCATTCCAGTTCTCTGTTAGGAGCAGTCTTCGCTTCTGACATACCTATATTACTCCCCCACAGTCCTGACTTGCAATTTTTTTTTTGGTACATTTTATCCCTTTAAAATACTCCCTAGTGCATCTGCAGATTTCCATATGAATTCATATGCTCTTTGGGGGAGGGGCTTAGTTAATTGCGTGCTTGAAAGAGTTAAATTTACTACATGCAATAACAGTAGTTAAAGGGGGGGTGTGGGGGTGTGGAATTAAAACTGCTTTGTAACCTGGAGTGAATGCAACTACTACAGATGAAGCACCAAAGTTTGTAATTGCTTCTTCTGGAAGGTAGACCTGTTTCCCATGAATGGAGAGGTTAAGAAGTCTTTACCAGCAGTGAACATACACACAAACTGTTGATCACCAACAAATATTTCACGTAATATGGTGTAAATAACTGACCTTCTCTCCTTTGATGCCAGCAATACCCTAGGGAGAAGAACCACCATATTACTGAAACAGAAAAGTAAGAGAGACAATGGTGAAAGTACACGTTCTAAACATTCTCTAAGCTCAGTGCTCTTGAGGTGATTTATTTTCATGGACATAGTGTATAGCCAGGTACATGTTTACTGTGCCAGATTTCAATTTAAGAAGAAAGGGCATATTGTTAAAAAATAGTCCAGTCTCACAGTTACAACTCTACAAGTGAGGGCAGAACAGTTTTGAAGCCTGACCTTAACAAATAAATAAAATCAAGAGAACTGGTAATGATCATGTTTAGAAGTTATCAGATTTGAAGCCACTGGAACTTGACAGACAGCATTCCTTTTCCATTTGTTTAGAAGTTTATTTTAAAAACACATTTCTACAGAGAAAAAACAAATCCTAGGGTTAAAGCAATGCAGTCAGAATTAGAAGTTAAGGATTTAATTCCTGGTTCTTACTGACTTAATTAGGCCATATCCTCAAAGATATTTAGGCACGAACTGAAACTGCAATCTATTAAATATACATTGGACAGCTTTAGAGATGTGAGTGGTAAATTTTCATGAGCATCACTTGAGACACTAAAGAGCTAACACCAGTCAGTGAATTTGCATGCACTCATTAACTAACAAGTTGAGGCCCAACATGCAGCTGATAAAGCATTACTTTTAACTTTGGTTTCTTTACCACACAGTTTTCATATTAATAAAATGGGGATACCTATATATTTCAACTGTTGTCAATACCAGCTAATGTGAGGCTTTACACTCCTTCAGTGAATGGCTTTATGTAGTAGAAATGCACACAATCATGAATTTCACAGACACCTACTGGAATGCCTGGAGCACCTCTTCTACCTGGAGGACCTGGAAAACCTTGATCGCCCTGAAAGTAGTAACAGTGACTGTTAATGCATATTATTGTTTATTATTTGGTCTGATTTAGCAAATGCGATTACAAAAGAAGTATTTTTATGTATATATTTTAGTATATATACATATACTAAAATTGTGAGTAGCATTACCACCATATTTGCTAGAAGGGGCACAGCCTCACTGTATGAGTCTTGACTTCTATCCCAGATACCAGAAATGTATGATCTTCACGAGAAATACATGATTTTCTGTAGTAGGCATTCTTCTGACTCCCTCTTTCAGAATGCTGGAAGCATTTTCTCATACACCAAAGAAAAACTAGTAAACCTGTAACTTAACATTAAGCCTTTTCTTTTTAATTGCTTTCAGGACTTATGAATTGTCAACTGCAAGCTAGATATTAGTGAAATAAAATTAATTAACTATCTTTCTCTCTTCTATAACCCATTTCAACAGAAGGACAGATTGGACAAAACTAGTTAGGTCTTCTGGATTTAATGAAAAAAGTTTTATCTGTCAAAATATCAAACATTAGTCTTAACTTTTTAGCAAAAGCCATTAGCATGTACTATTTATCTATCTTACACAAAAAGGCAGCACTTCTCCTTTCTCTGGCCTCAAGATTCAAATTTTTCATAGTTGATAAAGTCACAAACCGAAACAAATAAAAGTGGTTGTATATTGGGGGAAAAATTCAGAATGCTTTTTGGCCGTTCCTAAGCATAGCCAAATCCAATCTGTAACATTCAGTTTGGTTTGCACCTTTGTGCCGTTGCATCCTGGAACACCCGAGCGCCCAGGAGGACCAACAGTTCCCGGTTCACCCTAAAAAGAAGCACAAAATTGACACAAGCTTTGTTTTTGCACGTTCTTATTACCCTACAGCAACACTGAAAGAGTTTATGTTGGAGCAGTGTTTCACAAGACTTGACAGATTACAATGTGTTCTTAAATGATTACAATGAGTAAGAACTGCTGATGCTAAGATTTTTATCTCTCAGCTAATTGACAGAGACAATGCTGACGTTGAGACTTGCATGAGCACATTTGGCTGAGGATAATTGTGTACTGAAGACTGTAGTAAGAGAGAAATGGTTAAATTAGTTTTGTTTTTACTTACTGGAAGGCCTGGGGGACCTGAAAATCCAGGTACTCCTGGGACTCCCTAATGATATAAAAACAGAGGGATAATATTACAAATATTAAACAAAAGCTTATGATGCAGTTTTTCTTTTGATTGCATTCATAAGAAGAATGAATCCAAGTACGATTCTATCAAAAGATCATTATTTCCTTTAACCCTTCTGACTTTGAACCAAGTATAATGGTAGCTTACGCACTGTTAACATAGACCGGGTTTGCCCACAGGAAAAAAAAAACCAAAACCAAAACAACTTTTTGTGGAATTCTAGTCTGATGTTTTCATAGCATACCCCAATACTAAATACATATAGCATGAACCTTGTACATAAGGTGTAGCAAAAAAGGCAAAAGTTCTGTAAAATAGACAATGCATGTGCACACTCCGGGTCATAAATTTTAAAAATACTTTAAAATCATATATAATGTTTTGGGTTTATTTTTCACAAATTATTGAACCAGGCTGGTATTTAACATGACATTTAATACATACAAGTTTGTTTAAAACATAAATACTTACTCGTATACCTTTGGGTCCAACTAAGCCCGTAAGCCCTGGAGAACCCTAGATCACAAATGGAAAACAATGTATTTCAATATAATTGAGAAAAAGCACATATATGTCAACAGGACATGCGGTATTTTTAATACCAATACCAACGTGTGCACAGGAAACTATATAAATAAATGCATCATCTGCCTACTACAGACACTAAAGCAAACAAGCACTTAATACAGCTTGCATTAAATCCTGGCATCTTGCCATCCCTTTTAGTGTTTACAGGGAATATATCTCATCATAGGTCAAAAAAATAACAGTCACGGTTTGTTGAGAAAGTGGTTGCTATGGATCTCTTCAAACTGTGAGACTTGGAAGTGCTTCCCTGTGAGGAAAAAGCTGGAAGGTTCTCAGATATGGGTGATGTCCATGTAATGATCAGGTACATGCATGTACGAGCCACTCTTATCTGCACTGATGTGCATGGAAAGGAAAGCCAGGAGCAGGCTGAAAGGGGGCTAAGGTGGATAGGAGAGCAAGGCTGAAAGAAGACAGCAAAGCATGCCACAGCACAGTCTAGACAGAACCTGCTAAAATTGTTTCAAGGTACTTAGAGCTTTAGTGATAATAAGAAGCTTTTATCGGTCCCAGAAAGGAAACAGGGAATATACAGAACTGCATAGCTTCCGAAATTCTCGGTGACATTTTGTTTAAGATAATGTACAGGCGTTGAATAGGAAAAGCTAACTGGAGTACACTACAATAGACGACACTCAGGCTAACAGAGATGTTCTTGCTAGATAAATTACCCATACTTTTTGCCATTCCTGCAGAAGTTATTATCACCTATTAAAAAGGGAAATGCTCTACCAAACACTTTTCAATGAGTTCAAATAAATGGCTCATCAACATTGTAAGATCCACCATAAGTATCAGTTCCAGAAAGTATTGTAAAAACAAGATAGGGCCAAACAATGCAACAATACCCAAACAAATCAGAACTATAAAAAACATTTGTTTAAAGGTATGGATAAATGCTGGGGCCACATTGGTGCAGGTCCTAGACATAATGTGATTGTGGCAGTACCTTCCTGATCTATACTGTGGCTGAGTTCAGGCCATGTTTATACACAAATAATTTATTCACCAGAGTCAATTTATCAATGACAGCAGAAGTGCTGTTCCTCAAGACAAATATAAATAAAATCGTTTTTAATGAGCAATTTATTTGTTTTTTTCTGCTCATGCAGATAGTCACTGAAAATTCATATTCGGCCTCAGTTTAGGCATATAGGAAAGAAAGTCTAAGTCACTGAAGTCACTCTCTCCATACTGCAGGCAACTAGGTATTTCCTAAACTGACCAAGATTTATCTTAAAAATTATCTTTCCCTTCAAATTTTCTGAAATCTGTTCTTCATATTTGTCTCCATAATAGCTTGTTTCCTCTTGTTCAATCAACAGATGTCAGAGTATACTGTTAAGACAAAATTGAGGTTATGCCGCTAAAATCTATTTAGACCCATGTTCATTGCCTCTGGCAGTTCAGTCCAGGTGCTTTAACACTGGCCACTGAACAGCTGACAATAAAAGCCCACGTTCAGATCAGCTACTTTGACTCAGTCAAAAATGACCACTGCAGCTGGTGACCACACAACATTCCCCATCAAGTAAGAGGCTCTGAAACAGGTTTTGGTTTGGTTTGGTTTTTTAAAACAGAATTCAGCAATTCACTGATGTAAAATTGAGCATGCTAAATTGCTGTTTTAAAAAAACAACTTTCACAGTTAAGCACGGTAGTTTCTCTGTGTGTCTCTCTCTGTGTCTCACATACACACTTACCTTTGGTCCATGTGGCCCTGGAGGCCCTTCTGGACCAGGAAAGCCTCTATGACCAGGTGGACCTGGAACACCAGGAAAACCTTTTTCACCCTATAAACATTAAGAGAATGAAGTTCTTAAAATACCCATTAATTCTTCTTTCGATAACTTATTTCTAAGACATTCATTACTGTCAGTATCTCTTAACTTGTACATATCTGTCTGCTACTGTGGCAGATACGTTACCCTTACCTATACTGACCTCTCTTTGTGGTCCAGCCTATGTGCTGTCCTAGGCCACATGGTACCACTGAAGTATGACATTCGTAAGTATTGTTGAAGATATCAGAAGACAGAATCACAGGGGTTGGAAGGGACCTCTGGAGATCATCTAGTCCAACCCCCCTGCCAGAGCAGGGACACCTAGAGCAGGTTGCACAGGATGGCGGCATCCAGGAGGGTTTGGAATGTCTCCAGAGTCAGAGACTCCACCACCTCTCTGGGCAGCCTCTTCCAGTGCTCTGCCACCCGCAAAGGAAAGAAGTTCCTCCTCATGTTTACATGGAACTTCCTACGTTCAACTTTGTGCCCACTACCTCTTGTCCTATCACTGGGTACCACTGCAAAAAGACTGCTCCCATCCTCCCGGCACCCTCCCTTTAAGTATTTGTAAGCATTGATTAGATCCCCTCTGAGTCTTATCTTCTCCAGACTAAAAAGACCCAAGTCCCTCAGCCTTTCTTCATAAGAAAGATGTTCCAGTCCCCTCATCATCTTTGTAGCCCTCTGCTGTACCCAATCCAGCAGTTCCCTGTCCTTCTTGAACTGGAGAGCCCAGAAACGGACACAGTACTCCAGATGCGGCCTCACCAGGGCAGAGAAGAGGGAGAGGATAACCTCCCGTGACCTGCTTGCCACACACCTCTTGATGCACCCCAGGATGCCATTGGCCTTCTTGGCCACAAGGACACATTGCTGGCTCATGGTCATCCTGTTGTCCACCAGGACTCCCAGGTCCCTCTCTGCAGAGCTGCTTTGCAGCAGGTCAGTCTCTAACCTGTACTGGTGCATGGGGTTATTCCTCCCCAAGTGCAGTACCTTACACTTGCCCTTGTTGAACTTCACGAGGTTTCTCTCTGTCCAACTCTTTACAACACTACTCAAGATTTTACAGAGTACTGAAGTTAATTGACAGCATGAAAAGTTTAAGAAAGCAGCTGATACATATTCCCTGTTAATATTTCTATATTGTGTTTAGTCCCTACAAGCAACACAAATCCAAATCCATCATAGCAACCCTAATTTGTTGTTGGCAAATTTAATGGCTGCTGCTGTACAGCAAGGTCAGCTCCAAATCATCAACAGCTCTCTTCATGCAAGCCATGGCAAGAAACAGTGGGAGTCAACTGCAACAAAACCATTCAGATAGAATAAAAGAAGTTTGCTTTAAGCAACAACTTTTTAAATTTTTTTCTGAATCTCAGAGATTAAGTCCCCAGTTACTTTTTAATGTGTTTTTTAAGATCAAGTTCAAATAGCCAAACCAGGTTTGGTAAAGGAAACAGAGAAGATTAAAGCTACACAAATAGAATACTGAAGACTAAGTTAGAATGGAAGGGGCATTTCCAGTTTTTTATTGAAATATAATGAAGATGCAAGTCTTATCTTGATTAAAATAAAGTGCTTCAAGCCTAGAAACTTACAGAAAAGGTGTTTCAGCTCTTTAGATAACAGCAATTTAGCATACTCAATTTTACATCAGTGAAGAGCTGCCCATTCAAGACCTTTTACATCACAGCATGACATGGGAGAGAGAGAATGGGGTTATCGATTCTCTCAGAGACGATCTTCCTATTGCTTTATCAGGGGAGAGTTATACAAAAAAGCATTTGAAATTCTGCTGTGCAGAATTTAGGGTATCTTATTATTTGATGTACAAGATAGGATCCAAAGGAAGTCTTGGGGAAGTTAAAATACCTTGGCTTGTCCCTCCACCAATTCTTGCCCCTCAAAATCCCACAAACTCACCAGATTGTGAAAAGGTTCTGAATTAAAAAAAAAATAAATTAAAAGATAGAATATAATTCCAGAATATTTTAACACAAACCAAAATAAGAATTGTATTATGAAGTGTTTGTGAGATGTGTATCACAAGCCGGCATAGCTTTTTATAACAAATCATTTATTTCATCCACCAGCATCCCAAGAAAGGCAAAAAAAGGATAATGCTATACCAAGACGTGCCACTGGAGGGGGTGTGGTACTAACTCACAGAAAAACGAAAGAAGTCCTTGACCTCCCTCCACTCGGCTTGCTACCCCCTCACTGCAGCAAGCGATGGGGTGCTCTCCAGATACAGAGCAGCACTGTGCACTCCTGACAGCTTCACTCCCCTCCATACAGTAGAGGTAATTTTATCCACACTTTCTTCTTGATAGATCAAGAAGATCAGAGGATCCTCAGGCTGGAGAATTTCTTAACATCAAACAGTTATTAGAACGTATTGATTAATGTAATTGTCCTGACTTTCCAAAGCTGCCTGAAAAACTTCATCAGTGTAAACAATGATTAACTTTTACCTACTAATTCCTTAGTTGCTTTAACATAGAACTGATGAAGACAAGTTGTGGGTGTTCATTCTTACTAATATTTCTCTTCTGGTGGGCAGCTTATTTTTTTCTAATTTTTCAATTGGTCTCAATTTTACTGGTTAGGACAAGGTCAGGTTAGACCAATTAAGAACATGAAAAATACGCACCGAGATTTTACTAATGACATGAGTATTCTCCTTTCCTGCTTACGAAAGTGTTTTAATAATGAACATATTTACTTTGAGAGAACTTTTCTCCACCACTCAAAGGAAGCTTTCTAAAGGCAAGACTAGCAGTGTTTACTGCGGTGCAATATGACATTTTTTCTTGGTAATAAAAGTACAGGACCAAAGTCATAAGTAATTCTTTACCAGCCAGATGTGTCTATCAGTGGGACTAATCACAACCCTAACTCTATATAGGCATCTGGAATCTACTGATAAGGTTTAGTATAGCAACCACTGTGTCCACAGTTAGCCTGAATTACAACCATGACTTCTTTAATAATGCCCCTTTCATGTGTGACTCAGTTGTTTTTCCAACTACAAGCAGGAGTTTGAAAGAATTTTTGGCATTTGTGTAATTCAGGTTTGTCTAAAACCCACTCCGAGCCTCTGCCAAGCTACTATTGGCAGCAGCCAGAGCTGCGGCTCTGTTACTTTTGATGGATCTGATGCTGTTCCCTCACTGCTGGCAAGGTGTTTGTGATTACGACCCAGAAACTCATCTCCTGTGTCGGTCTGCAGAAGATTCATCTGTTTGATACCAGTGCATGTAGCTTTCCTTCAGGAACCGGAAAGGGGGGGGGAGATGGGCAAGGTCCAAAGATGGAAAGGGGGATGCACTGAACATGACACTCTTGATGGCATTATAAAATTTGTAATAGGAGAGCTGCTGCCAGGGTAATGGTATCTGCGGGCATTTGTTAGGAGTTTGTGAAAGGGACCTACTGCTTTGGACAGTTGTTCTTCTGTTAGTGTTCAAACATCATGCAATACTGTAAACAAACTAATGCATTAAAAAAAAAAAAAGTCTTCTTAGTTAAAAACTATGTCCAGAGTTATTTTAACAGATTTTTGTAAGGTAATGTATTGCTATTACAATTCTCTAGACTCTGTTGACAGAACACTGTCACACAATAAATTCACTCACTGTATCAACTCAACTAATGTATTAACAATTTCCAGGTATAAGCTAATCTTCAAAAAGGAAAAATATATTTGTTCTTACCTTATTACCTTTCATGCTATCGCAAAAGCAGGGACTTTTACCTTTGCATACACAGCTCTGAAAAACAAAAAGACAAACTTTATAATAAAATTATTTTTCTTGTGTTGTTTGGTGAGGGGCAAATGAGACCTCAGTGGTTTTAGTAAGGTAATTATTTCACAGATAATACAACTTTAAAAAAAATGTTCATGAAGAGTGGCAATTCTCAACAGTGGAAAAGAGTTCATTATTCCTCTGTGCTGTCTTCTGAGACAGATAAAGGCACTAGTTTAATTTTATAGCTGGGGTAAAGGCCAAGAAGCCGTTCTTAACACCACCAGGATTATAATATCAGCATGAAGTGTAAAATTCAAGAGTTTGGGCTCACAGCACTAAACATTGATGACTCTTTAAAAAACTTACTATAGAAACAAACATATACTGATATTGTTTTAGATTACAATATTATTTTTATTTTAATCTCTTAACCAATAATTTTCTGTCTTTTTGTAGCTGCGTTCACCTCCTGACTTACAGTACCTAATACAATTACAAAGGACCCTCAACTTTGTTGTTTCTTAATTCTTGAGGTTTCCTGAGCCAAGCTGTGTGACAGTGAGTGCCCTCACACAGGGATGTCCCCACTCCTACAGCAAGTCCTGGGCTGTAGCTTTTATCAGCACGTCTGTGACTCCAGGTGAGCCTGAAGTTCAAAGCCCTCCTTGAAGGGCTGCCTCTGCTGCTGGAGTATGGCATGGCTATCTGGGAGCAACTGCAATTTGTGAAAATTCAGTGATTAATCAAGTATGAAGAGACATTCAGATTTTTATTGTTTGCACTTAAGTGAAACAAACAAACAAAAAACCCAACCAAGGATATTCAGTATGTAACTGGATAGACAGCATGACTAAATTAGCTAGCTCATGTACTAGGTTGTTGTGGTATAAGGGAGCTCAGCAGAGCAGGAAAACACATCTGAGATCCTGGGTGAATATGAGACCCCTTAACCCTTCTGTGCCCTGTTCCTGCTACAACTATCACATTCAGTGCCTGAGCTAGCCCAGTCTGGCTGGGGTAATTCTGAAAAGGAGTTTTCTACACTTGTGTAGACATATCCTATTTCAGTGGAGTGGAGGAAAAAAAAAAAAATCCTTTGTTAACATAAATATTATACAACCTAAAATATCATTGATGTTATAGAAGCCATGTATTTCATACAGATGTGGAGTAAACAGCATTTATTGTCCTTCTTTGTACACTTAAATTCTTTCCTTTGTTTTTGAAGCCCTTGCTGAATTACTTTTTCAGTCGTACCACTGTAGAAAGAGGGTTATTTTTCAGTTTATCCTCCCACTTTAGTATATATGTTTATCACAATGACAATATACTATGGTGTAGCTAGACAATAAGGGACAAATATCACATATTGATGATGAAGATGTTTTTCTAAGTCACATAAAATTTAGAAAAGAAGGAAGAACTGTATTTTTTCTTACAAGATTAAAGCCTTTAAGATGCTATGATATAAAATTCCTATTTAGATCTTGAAGACAGAATTAATTAACCCCTACAGCTGGTCATAATACAACAGCAGCACTGTTCCAAATTTATAACTTTTCCAGTGGTGTTCTCAAAAAATAGAAAATGAAAGTCAGAGGAAAAAAATGTTCTCCATTACATTTTAAAATGATAATGTCAGATTGTCATTAAATTTAAATTTTCCTTCAGCAATGTGTTCAGGTAAAACATTTTACAGAGCATCATCCAAACCTGAGATATGTGGTATCAGCTAGCTGCCTTCATTGCTTACATAGTTCATGGTGTTTTTCACTTTCCATTGACTACACAGGAAACGACATCTAGTTTGGAACAACTCTTCCAGTCTCTTTAGGTGCCTCTTTTAGGATGGAGGAAAGATGTTGCAAGTACTTGCTGTTCTCTATGGACTAGACAATTACTGACTATCTTTTACGTGGCTGGTTAGTTGAGATGATGCCATCTATTAATTTAAAAATAGATGCAGGGGATATTCCACAAGTGAACAGCTATTTAAAGATTCTTTTACAAAATAAAACAGAAATTAGAATCACTTGGCCATAAAAAGCAAATCCTCCATGAAATGATTGTGTCTGGCTGTGCTCTCCAGACAGATCAATAGGTGATTACTTGATGTTTCAAGTAGATTTTCAAAGAGTTGCAAACATTAAATACTTGATTCTTTGGCATATTTTAAAGAAAACTCTTTCTTCTCCTTATCTGGCAACTAGAATCCAAGTGGTACTGCATCAGAAATTTGGAAAGCAAAGGTGTCATGTAAAACAGAAATTATTTGACTATACTACCTTTACTATTATTTTAAATCAATATGATTATATCACCAGAGACAAGAATAAACACTAGTGTAGAATTAACAACAAAGAGTATCCCGATTTCTTCTCAGTGAGGTCTATCAGTTTGCCACCAGATAATCTAAATTCACCGAGTTATATGACAGGTATCTTAAGCCTTTATGCATAAATACCAGAGGATAAAGTGACAGATATCTCAAAATAAATTTGGAATAATCTATAAGACAACCAATTTTCTTGTTCCCTATTCAATAACAGTACCTTCCATCCCAAAGCATTCTCCTCAAAATAGGTGACACGGGTTATGAGTACTACTAAACAGTACAAAAACGTTAACTGTTCAATGTTCAGCATGCCAAGGAAAGATGTAAACACAGTACACAATAAATGTAGTCTTAAATCACAAGCACTGCATTTTACTGCTGTACAGGGCTGGTGAGTGACTCAAGCTAGCACATTCTTCAGGCTTGCATATGAAAATTGTAAATTAACTACAAGACCTATGAGATCCATTTACTCAGCAATCTTAACTGCTGAAGCAAAGATTTCGCTTACAGATCTAGTAGACACATGTCTGAGTCCAGTAAAGGTGCTGTTTACTGAGGAAGAAATGCTTACAATATTCCAAATTCTCTGAATTTCTTCAGTGCAACTGGCAGCATATCCTGGCTGACCATAGAGAGCTTTCCTGAGACATGGCCACAGCTGGCTTCTAATCTTCCTAGTACCAGTTATTTACCATTATAATTCTGTAGACCTTCATGGAGTTGCATCTTATTTCTATGTGTGAAAGTAAATCTAGAAGCAGATTCTTTAGAGTATTTGCATTCAAAGCACAGTTTTCAGGACACGTAGAGAAAGTACCAAATTAAATGACTCTTCTATAATAGGTATAATCTGCAGAAGACTTGATATGCACAGATACAGAAGAAACTTTTAACTTACAATCACAGATAATTCAATGTGAAGTTAACGCATGAGCATGCAGAAATTTATGATGCTACATAACTAAACAAGGTTATTAAACTATTTAAAGAAAAAGAGCCTTTGCTCTTCAAGAAGTCAGAATGCTTAGAATGTGTTTAATATGCCATTAGTAAGCTTTCAGATCAATTTAGGTCTTTTTGTGTACGCATATCACTTTAAACTAAAATGAAAAGACCAAAGATGATTTTACATTACACAGTCAGTAAGCTGGATAATACTAAATGTTTTGGCATATGATTTTTACATAAGATTAGATTCTGCCTTCTGTAAAGGAGCTTTGAACCAAAAAATCATTGCTCACTTATACTACTGGATGTTTCCACATCCTCACAAGATGCCTGCAGCTCCTTTACCAAAGGACCATAACAAAACAAGAGTATATGCCAGGTTGTAAGATAAGGAAATTGAATATTAGTTATTAATGGTTTATTCAAAATCCTCACAATAACATCTACATAAGTAAATTCATTAGCAAAGCCACAGATTTACAGCATGTTTTTCAGTTTTGTGATTTTTATAATAATCACCTACATTTATTTTAAAAATTTAGATACGGTAGATGGCACTAGATTTTTGATCCAAAAATCTAGGCCAAAGGACAAAGCGAGATCATTATATGAATAACAAATCAAATGAATTCACCAATGAACCAAAATTTTAAAAAAACCAACACTTTCTTGGTGTAATTTATATAGAGCTCCTTTCAAAAATGTTTTCAGTAATAGTAGTAGTATTCTATATTCTTTAAAAAATTACAGTTGTACATGCTGAAAAACATTTTCTGCAGTGGTTAATGTTTTGTTCAGTGGGTGCCACCTTATCTATAACACTGAATTGCCCTTCCTACACTATGGGATTGGATTGTAGGGGGCTCTGACCTCTTCCTGCCCTCAGTTCAGAGACTAACTTAAGCATCTGCTTTAAAAGTGTTCCAGTCCTCTCCTTCACTGAATCCCTCAAAGAAATGACAAAGATAGAAGGAAGAAATAACATACTGCAAACTATGTTGTCACCTATACAAAGCTTACTGTAGATTCAGCATGGCACTGCTACTCCTACCATTGCAGTCATGGCAACTTAATTTGGAGTATCAGAATCTTACATAGCTCACAGCACTTTGTCAATACAGGTAGTTATATGAAGGATGTCAGAGAATACATATAGGGATGTTATCAAACCTGAATATGTCAAAGCATGTCAAAAAGCATTAACGTAAGGGAAAAAAAAGCAAACAATGATAGGCGTTTCTATGAATACCACAGGTTTTGAGTCCTGTCACTCACATTTGTGGAGCAATGCAGTCATACCAGGAATGGTTTAAAGGCAGGAATATGGGGAACAGACAAAATGAGCCAGTGAGGGTGATGAGCCAATATTTCTCCATTGATCTCTTCTTGGAATGACATATATGATAGCAGAACAGTCGGAGTATTTGTTTGCTTTTCCAGATCCAGAGAACATCAGAGTAGATCAGCTATGATTTCAAAATATATTTTTGTGTTAAAAATACTGCATCCAGGACAGAGAGGCAGCAGAGTGTGTTGCTGCAGGCAACAGGCATTGTATTCTTTGTTTCAGATGAAGACTACATTAAGACCCTACAGAAGGAGTAATAAAGACATCCATATGAAAGCTGAGATGAAATTAAATGTATTCTGTGGGAATATAGTAATCTCGTTGCAGTGGGACTTAAGTTTACACTTTTGGCCTGACTGGTCTTTAATTTCATGGGTGAACTCTACTGATTCCAGAGGTAAATCCTGGTTAATATAAATGAAAGATGACTGTGCAACATGAGGAATTTTAAGATGAATTAAAAGCAGTGCAAGTGATATCCATTAATTACTCTGGACAGTAAAAATAGCCCAGGTGTCCTCTCTCAAGTGGGTGGTGAAGCTGTCACTTTCCTTCATTGGTGGTTCTAATGGCTGATCAGCCTCATTTTTAAAAATGCAAGCCTGATTTTTCATTTAAACTTGATTTTTATTAGCATCTCGCCTATCCTGCCATTAGGTCTTTATCTTCTAACTTCAAGTATCACTATATTAGAACTCCATCAAAACACGGAACAAGACTTATTGGCTAAGATCTATTTTTCTGTGATGCCACTTTTTTTTTTTCCTGTTCCATCTTTCTGCTCATTAAAGGTATCCTGAGCAGCCTACAAATATGCAGGTCATCACAGTGGTCCCTTCTAAGTGGAAGTAAATTATCAGCCAATTTCCAGTTTTCTGTAGTTTCTCTTCAATTCCAATACTTATTAAAAATTATCTATCAGTGAGTCAGCTCCTTTAAGAGTCTTGATTATGAATTTTCAGGGCTGCTGACACACTGAGATTTCTGAATTCTTCCTGAGATGTCTCAGTGCAGAGCAATCACTTTACACATTCCAGCTGTGTCTATAAACCACAACTGAGCACATAGAATAATATTGCTCAAATAGTTGATGTTCACGTAGTGCTTAAAACTACAAACGGCCCATTTCTCTAAAGTTCTCAACTACGTGTTTCTATTACATCTAATAAAAGTGGGTGTAAAGCATTATGATTACAGGAAGGGGAAAATTTTGCTTTAACATTTATCTACACTATAGACTTGTGTTGCGGTAGCTATGCTGCACGGAGATGTGAAGTGCTGCACATTCTGAAGCATGTTATGGTGCTCGCTAAAGCTTCTAGCTTAGACACAGTTATAGTTTTGAAAATTTATCCTAACCTGCTCAAGCAGAAGACTTGAGAGCAGACCTGTATAGAAAAAAGTTCCCACTGTGGAAAAGGCTATATAAGGAAGATCTTTTTTCTGAGTCTGATGCACCTGTGTTAGGATATGTTGCACAGTCAGTAATTCTATCTAGACATGGTTAGTAGATACGTGACCCTGGCAGCATATTCCTCATGTTGCACAACTGTAAATCACCATGTAGCGTACAAGGTACAGGAGAATGAAGTCCCCTCACTCCAAAACATTGCTATCAAAACAAAATACCAGTCTCACAATTACAATCTGTATACTAAAAGTTTTTCATGCATTCTAAGCATCAAACATGAATTCATTAAAATTATCAAAGACCACGAAGAACTTTGTGTTTTTTTAGTGATTGCTGGACCAGTACAACAAAACCAAATTATTAAGCCTTCAATAAGTATAGACAACATAGAGCAGAAATAGGAGATGATGAGATGAAGGAAAATATGTCAGTTCCCAAACCCTGAAACATTGTGTAGTCACTTGTGAACTGGAAGGCAGCCAGACATTCCTACCTTAGAAGACTCCTGTTAACAGCCATGTATGCTATCAGAATTCACTGCATTTTGCCTACCAGTTGAATACCTGGTACCTGACAAAAATTATTTCATTTTGATTTCCATTATAAAGAAAAACACCTGTAACTTTAACTAATAAACAACTTGGTCAATAATGTCTAACGTAGGGAGACTGGATCTCAAAGGACACAGTGGAAGACAACTGTTTTGCTACAGACAGTGCAGTTGTTTAATAAGCTCCATTAAACACTTGTAATGGGAACCTTGCTCAGGGAGTAACTACTGAATCAATATCCCTCCTTGGTGACATAGGCCTTTTATTACTGGTCACGTGCTGCTTTCAGTGTGAGATGCAGAAGAGAAGTCCTAAGCATTTACGATCATAGGAAAAAACCTTCATAACACTTCACAGAAGCAGGATTTTGTGTCTAACTTACTGTGATTGCACAATGTGAACACACAACATGTCTCTATCTGAACTTGATAAGAATTTTGTTACTTACTATCCTTATTTTTAAACTGTCAGGAGTTCTTTTGGAAAGGATTTGCTCTTTTATGTAATATAAAGATATATTTATAATGGTATTTGCAAACCAACTATGGTAAATGACTGGTTGAAGAAACAGAAGAAGCTGCTGTAGATGAACATTTAAAGAACTTTCTATTATGTCAAGGGAACATGTGCATGAAAACCCTTTTTCACTTCAGAGACTGAAACTGTTTTGCAAACCTTCTTAGTTTTTAAAGCAAAAACCTGCTCAGTAAGAACTTTGTATAATAACAATTTTGTGGTGCTAGCCAAATCTCTTCATTATAACTATTGATATTTATCCACAATAAATAAAAAAAGTAACATAAACCTTAAGTAAAATAGTATAAAACATATGGAAACAAAATTTTTATAGAACTTCTGTTATCTCTTGCCTATGTTTAAATGGAACAAATTCTGTCCTTGAGGAAAAAAAAAACAACACAACCAAACACCAAAAAAAAAAGGCAAAACAAAAACTGTAAAACACCCTGCAATTCTTTTTTTTTTTTTGTAATATACTTACTGTATAGCATATCTTTTTTGCTGTGAACAAGCCTGTCTGTATGGAAGTTCCAAGAAACTACCGTAACATAGCTGTTCATACTATTCTTATGAAAGCACACCATTCTGTCATCGTGTTCATAGTTCCACATACGAATTCCATGGTGCCAACCATATTCTTGTCCAAGCAGATACAGTGCAATTAATTATATGGAGCTTCTCTCTTCTCTCCAACTCACTGACAATAAAGAATTAGGGAGCGTGACAAAGATAGGACTTAGCAATCTTCACTGTGACTGCATTTTATCATCATTGCATTAGGATAAAACAGGCAAAATGTAATTTAGAAAAAACCCCAACACCTTGAGCTTTCACAAACTCAAATTGTTAGTGATCATCACTGCAGAGCTCACAAAGGCCTATGTTGTGGGAGCTGCCTAAAATTACTCAGTATCTATGTGTGTAGAGCTAGCATGTTGTGTGCAGTTTTGGAAAACTGTAAGTTGAGGCTCTCAACTGATTCTCGTTTTTTGGGGGTTTTTTATTTGCTTTTGATCTATAAAGAGAAGATACAGAATTACTCCTTCTTTAAACAGAGAGAACCATGGTTTGCTTTCTTCTGCTCAAACACAGAAAATTTTAATACTTATAATGACCAATATCTTACTCTACAAATAATCTCACTAGGGTGGAAGTCACTGTGATGAGAACTATCAGAAACTGGAACAAACTGTTCATTATATATTCAGATGGGTAAAATCTCCAAAGGCAGGCCCATAAACCCCATCTCTGTGGGTTCCTTTCTCCTGACCTTGAACAGGACACGGGGACAAAAGAAATAAATATTCTTCCTTTCCACAAGGAAAAAAAAGATTAGGCAATTCAGGCCACAGAATTTTGTTTTGTGTAGCAAAGTCTTAAGGGTGTTTAATAAGCTTATTCATCCGTGCTCTTCCTTCCTAACAGAGGGTCATCTTAAAAGAGCAATCTAATAACAAAGAATACACACCGTTTAACTAGTGAATTTTTGCTTACCTACCATAATATGGTTAGCATTACATCACACAATTTGTATTTCTTCCCAACTGTTGAGTGTGGGAATGGTATTCACTATAATTGTTGTCTCCTCAAGCCTGTATATTTGTATATTCATAAAATTCCTAGTGTGCATCTTCTGCTAAGTGGTGCAAATAGCAATGAAAGCAACAGTAGCTTGCTCAGAGAATGCTTATTGCACATGCTTTGGTTTCTCCTTTTCTGAAAGGCTCTGTGAAAAAAAAAAGGTTACTTTTTCTTGCAACTTCCTCCAAAATGACCTGTGGAAAAATGCAGCATAAAGCCCCAGTTAAAAAGCCTTCATTGAACCAGGCCAAATGGAAAATCTGTAAACCTGTGAGACTTGTACCCTATCACAAAACTGCTAAGTTAAAAAAAAGACAAAAAAAGAAAATAGAACTAAAAATATACTAGGTGTGGCAGAATGGAACTTTTTCAGTGTGTGCACAACAGACTGGGGCTGTAAACAGTTAAGAAGAAAAAAGCCTTTTTGTCTTTCACCTTCCTCCTAGGCTCCTGTAATCCATGCCAACATACTGAGCCTTCTAGTATTACTTTGTTAGGCAGTAGGGTGAGAATGTGACAGTAAAACAGATGACCGGACATCCCATACTAGTTGCACGTAATAGCAAAGTATTTTGTTTCAAAGGCATGTTATGATAAATCAGCTCTAGGTATTGCAGAAGAGATTGCTAGCACAGATCTCGAAATAAAATGCTGTTATATCTATACAAAATGCAAAGCAACGAAGAAAGAACCAGTGTTTGCCTGCTTACATTGATCATTTCAATATTATTCAGTCAGCAAACTAACTTGAATTGTAGAGTTTTGCTTAAATGTGTATTTACCTTGTAGATTTGTTAGAGAAATGGTATACATCGTGTAAACAGTTCAGTTTTCACAGGTGTTTGCTAAGATCACCTAAGGAGGTTCATCTTCTTTCAGTTGTATGACGCAGCAAATACATAAGCACACTTAACATTTCTTGGCCATCAGAGCAAACCCCCATGTGGTGCAAGACAGAACTCCATAAATTTTGATGCACAAACATTAGGGCAACTCTGTTAATTTATGCTAACTCTCTTGGCCCAGGAGGAAAAGCATTGCTCTGCAGTGCTCTGACATTGGCCTGTTTCTCTATGGAGATGATAGCTGAACTACAACTAATTATAGAGCCAATCAGGATCAGAACAGTCTAGTATAAATTGGGCCCAATTATCAAAGTAACACCCCCATTGACTTCAGAGCTGGGATCATATTAACCAAATCAAAGACAGTACTTCACAAAGGACTTGTTTTTCTAACACGCTCAATGAACTCTCTTTTGTATATTCAGGTGCACGTCTTCCCTTCTCAGCTGCCTTGTGTGACAAAAGGAACCTGGGCGCTTCCAAAAGCTGGCAGAGAAGGAAAATTCTCACTGTCACTTTGTCCCTCCAACATTTTGATTCCTAGTTAAACAATGCAATTCAGCCTGCATCTCATTCTCACCAGCCTTGGAGATGCCCATGGCTGAGCTAGAACACAGCATTTTTTTCCTTCCAGAGCCATGTATTAAGATCTATTTGTGACAACAATATAGTTTGCATACAATTAGGAAGAAAATATTGCATGAAGAAGAGACTAGTTTATAAGTATTTGCATGTGAATGCTAACATTTGTAAAAAATTAATTAGGAATTCTGAACACTTGCATCTAGTCACAGACAATAAGCATAAGTGAGAAAGGGTATGCAAAAAAAAAAAAATCTTCTCAAGCCTTATAGTCACCAAGTTTGTTATCTCCCCTTCTCTGCCAGTGGCACATGATGAAAAAATACAAAGAGTAATGACTGAGGCAAATACAGAATATGGACCACAACTTTATCCTGTAAGCTAATACAATGTTGCAGTTATATTACAATGCAAATCAAAAAATGGTAGTGACATGAGGTGCAGATAACTTGCAATCAAGGAATCTTGCTCAAGTAGAAACCCTCTTTTATCCTGTTCTGAACATGTGCTAACATGATGCCATCATAAAAATGATCAATGCCACTAAGAAGCAGTATCGATTCAGTACGAATGAACTTGACCTCAGTATTTTTCTTATTAGTGTCATTTGAACCAGCAAACATAAGGGAACATTTTTAGATTAGTGTTTAATTTCAAGACATACAAGAAGTACATGGATGGTATCAAAAGATAGGACACATTCAGGAGAATTAATTGGATTGTGCATGTGCACCAAGACAGTATTAGCTCCAGGTGCTGTTAAACAAAATGAAACAATAAGAAAGCAAAGAATTTTTTTTCTGAAAGGAAAAAAAATAGAAATGAGAAAGATCTTGTTCCCTGAAGAAACATAGTGATAATTTTTGTTTGTCTTCTAAAGTATTTAAATGAACAGCGGGAAAATCCAAACAAGTATAACATCGGTATTTGGAGTGAAAGAATACATCAAGCAAGCTGAAAAGCCTTTGACATGGGAAGATGTGACTTCTGCTGAGTTTTCAGAAGATGTGATTAGAGCATGCCAGTGGCCAAGAATGCAGATAATAATACTCCCTAGCAGGTGCCAGAAAGTGCAGCCTCCTAAGGGCAAGGAAGTCTGGGCTCTGTGAAGGGCTGCAAGTACCAAAATTTGTTGTATAAACAGCAGCCGGCACAAATTAATACTTTCTTTCTTGTCTTTGGGAATAAACTACTTCTGGAGTTATTAAGAGACATACACTTAAAACTTTTCTATGTTGAAACATTTTTAAATTTATGCATACAGCAAAAATATTGCTTGCTGGGCAAATATAAATTTATTTTCATATGAAAGTGTAGCACCATTTTAAAACACAAACAATATCTATTTCTTTGCAATGGACAGTCCAGCCAAGATGCAATGATTTATTCATCAATCATTTCATGTCAATTAACATTAGCCATTAATATTTAATTAGGACTTTAGATAAAAAGGCTTTTTTAAAAAGTTTTTCTTTCCTCTATGATCTATAAGATTTTGTTAGACTTTCTCTTTTGAAAATATCAGCATTTTCATACAAAAATAGAAATGGTGACATTTGAATCTTAAACTGATCTCAGTTATCTGTTGCAAATCTAGTTTAAACTAATCTCAGGTAACATTTGAGATCCACTGAATTTTCAGAGCACCACTGAATCAAACTTTGCTTAAACAGCAAGATTTCTGTAGAAGACACTTGTACCACCCCAAAACCTGTCTTTAAGACCTAAGTGTAAACAAGGATCCAGTAATGACAACGTTCTAGAAAACTGCTCTCAGAGCTTCACTACCTACCTTAAGCAGAAAGGCTGCTAATGTACATGAGTCTGCAAGACTGGCAAATACTCTAGGATCCTACTGAGGTTGCTAAAAAGTGTTGAAATGCTTTACTGGGCCATATGTGGGGTCTTACTTGTCGATACACCTCCTTTTCTCTTCCTTTGTAGATAAAAACACAAAACAGGATGACAAGATCAACACAACCAGAAAAGAGGCTTACAAAAAGTGTGAGTGTGTGTGCTGTGGGAGAGGGCGCAGGAGTTCCTGGTACACAGCCTGCGCTTGTTAACAACCATCCAGAAACATATATGATGATGTCCACCTCTCTAGGAGCTACAAGGGCAATGGATGGCAGGTACCAGCAGATGAAGAGAAGAATGGAATAATGAACAGCAAACTGGGTAGAAGAGAGAGGCAGGTCTTGAGTTTATTTACCTTCCACATCTTGCTTTAGAGTAAGAATCAGACCAAAGCAGAGCCTGAAACAACTCTGCAGAAAATGTGTACTCTGCAAATAGATCTGGTAGCTCTGTTCTACATAAGAATTAAGAGGTATTTTAATTCCATTACAAATGAAACAATAAGATCTTTGTTAAATGACTAAACTTGACTGCAAGTTAGAGTGCCATGAAAGAAAACATGCTTGGTGAGGTGCTTATGCTGTTTACAGACACTTTACCCAGAATGGAGGAGTGAAAGAGCCACAATATTTTAGTAGAAACATTATTACCAATTAGTCTGCTTCAGATAATTACAGCAGAATGTGGCTCTGTTTTTAGCAACAACAAAGAACAGATTTTTTCTTTATAAAGGTGAACTGCAAAATGTTTTGATAGGCAGTAAAGGATTTTGATGTACTGCATTAGAGTTTACTCACACATCCAAGGAGAAATCAACACTGTTGACTATTATGGGAGAAACAGAACTTGAAATTTACTGAAACTGGCAGTTTTCTGTTCGGTAACTGCCAGAAATGTTGAGAGCTACACTGACCCATCTACCCCCACATCTGACTGCTCTTCTCCCAGTTGGGAATATAAATCTGAATGTTCTAACCAGACAGAGGAGAAAGGAATGGCAAAGACTCAATATCACCTGGGAGAATTTACCGACCAAATGGTGATGCACACTCATCATTAAACCTGAAAGACAAACCGTAGAGTGAGTTTGTAACAAAAGCGGCACAGGTGCTCCAGAGAAGTGCTGCTCTGAGAGCGTTTACCTCAGGAGTGTTTTCCTTTCAGCAACGCTTCCATCTCCCTCAAGTGTTTTGCTAATGAGACAGCAGAGACCAAGAAGTCCCAGAAGGGGCAAAGCGCTGCCCACTGGATAAATGTAAATCAGGGAGAAATCAATCAGTGAGAAATGTTTCTCCCCAGCACCGCTCTGTCCTTGCCGTCCACATCCACTGCCTGGCCCTTGTCCACTGCCTGGACAGGCCTCCGCGGCCGCTTCCCACCACGGGAGCCCCTCAGCTGCAAGGGGCGGGGGGGCAAGCCGCCCTGCGGCGCGTCCGGCCTGGCCGCCGCTACGCTGTGCTTCTTCGCACCCGAGAGCAGCGGTGAAGCAGTGCCCGGTGCGGGGGCCTCCCCGCCCTTCCGTATCCCCGGCTGGCAGCAGCGCACGGCTAGCGGTACCTCACAGCGGGGCGAGACGTACCTCACCTCACCGTGCCCGGCTGCGGTGTACCTCACGCGGGTGAGGCGTATCATTTTAAATACAATAAATTCACCTTTTCTTCCTCACAAGTTGCCAAGGCAGAAATGCAGCGCGCTGGCAGAGATGGCCGAGGGGCTAAGCCCCGCTCTGCCCCAGGTGACGCTGCGGTCGCCGCGGGACCCCGCGCCACCGTCCCGTCCCGCCGCCCCAGCCCCTCCGCCCCGCGCTCGCTCACCTCAGCCACCGCGGCGCGGCCCGGCCAGAGCAGGGCGAGCAGCAGCAGCGGCGCCAGGCGGCCGGGGCAGCCCCTGCCAGCCATCTCCGCGCTCGGCGCTGCCTGCGCGGCGTCCCGCGGAGCTCGGCCCGGGGCGCTTGGACTCTGCCCCCCGCCCGCCCGCGGCTTTTGGCCTGGGGGCTGCTGCTTCGCACCCGCCTCAGCGCTCCCGGCGCCCTGGGGTGGGGACAGGGGCCGGGGCGGGGCCGGCCGGGCCACCCCTCTCCTCCCCTCTTCTCTGCCCCCCGCGTCTCCTGCCTCGGGCACCGCCGGCAGCCGCCGTCCGTCCGTCCGTCCTCAGCGGGCATGGAGTGAGCGAGGAGCTTGGGGGCTTTACCGCCTGGGAGCTGAGGTGAGCGCCGCGGGGCGGCGGCCCCGGGCGGCGGTACCTGGCGCTCGTCACGGGTCGTCCCGCCTGGCCTCGGCGCCTGCCGGGGCTGAGCAGCTCGCTGAGGGGCCAGCCCTGTCCTGCGACAGCTGGAGGTGTCCCAGGTTACCGGGCTGCCTCCGTGCGCCGCGCCGCCGTGAGGGCACAGGTGGTGGGCGCCACCCGAACGGCCTCGGGGCTGCGCGATGGGAGCGGGGACGGGGACCCACCCGGGCCAGCCCCGGGCACCGCCCGAGCGAGGACACGGCCTGGGTCCGCCCGGAGCGGGGTCGGCTGTTAGGGCCCCGGGGGGCAGAAGAGGTCGGTTAAACCGGGGCGGGAGCGAGGTGGGAGGCGGCAGCGCTGGGTGCTTGAGTGAGGCTGTACCGGGAAAGGCCGGCCGTGGCCCCGGCCCCCAGCGCCGTCCCGCCGCAAGCCCGGGCGCTCCGGGGCACTGACAGGAGTGTTTTCCTTTCAGCAACGCTTCCATCTCCCTCAAGTGTTTTGCTAATGAGACAGCGGAGACCAAGAAGTCCCAGAAGGGGCAAAGCGCTGCCCACTGGATCAATGTAAATCAGGGAGAAATCAATCAGTGAGAAATGTTTCTCCCCAGGCTTTTCACATAGCTTAGCGTGATACAAAGATTTTCTGAATGGAAGTGTGATTTGTAAAGTGTTGGCAATATGTAAAGTTTACGACATTTATGTTATTGACAAAAGTAATGCATGTTCAAGGCAACATCTCGCCAGATAAAGTGCTGTTCTGAGATGGTGCAAACTTAGAAAGTATGTTGGCCGAGCTGGCCACAGTGATTTTACCTTGTCTGTAGTGTTCGTGAATGCTGTAGAGAAAATCCTGCATTACAGGTTTTATTAAGCACTACAAGTGATACAGAAAAAGCAACAATATACAACAATATAATATTATGTATATAAATCTATTTAGGACTACTCGTGAGATACAAATCCAAAGCCTTTCATGAGCATAAAGCTAACCACAGAGCTTTGTAAAACAGCTTATCTTACAGGCATGAGAGTAGAGCTGGATCTCCGTTCAGTAGACACTACTGTCAACCCCCTATGAAATCCACTGTGAAAGCTAGTTAGTAGAGGCTGCTGTTCCCAAAAGTTTGGTACTAGCAGCAAGAACGCATCTCTGGAAGAGCAGAGCAAGATGTTCAGTGTCAAAGATCTCGTACATCATCACAAATGTTAGTACCTTGGCTCTAAAATCTCAAGCATCGGTGAGAGCAAGCTGTCAGGTATAGAGAGAAAGGGGAAAAAATTCCCTGTTTTCAAGCTAGATTGATGGTGAGCACATAGAGGTAATAGTATCTTAGGGATAAAACCATTAAACTGACGCATTTTATTTGTCAGATTCCTAAACCTGTCAACTGTAACAGTGCTATGTTTTTTACGATGGAATACTGTAATAAGGACAAAAATGGCATCTACAGTTGTTTATAAGCCATAGGCACCTATATATTATAAGTACCTAAATGCACCACTGAAATTTAAGATTAGAAGAACTGGTGTTAGAAGGTAGCAGAAACTTATTTACACAAAAGTGAAAACAAAAGGTGCAAGGTTCTCTGAGACAACAGTCAGAGCGAGCAAGACCACAGTGGAAGAGAGTGGTCAGTCCTCAGAAATGATGCAAATTCAGATGCAGGATGAACAGCATAACTCTCACTGAGTAAAGATGATAGTACTTAAAAGGAGAGCTCTTTAACACTAGGCCAAAGAAATATTGGAAGAAAGCAGGCAAACCATTCTTAGGAGAAATAAATGAATATATCCAGAACACCTACTGAATGAAATACTGCTATAATAAAAAGGTATTGAATCAGTTTTCAAATGATGAAAACCCTTTGTGCAAATTTCGAAAAAAGAAGTCAGCAAGCTCAATGCAAAGATGGGAAAGTGCTAACAAGGGAGGTGCAACAGAAAGAGCATTTAGAAAAAAGTCCTCTTTGAGCCCAGTCTTAGCCCAGTACCACCTATTTCACTGACCTTGAGCAGCTGGCTGCTAAGTAGCGTGGCCCAACTGGATGGTAGTTGTATGTGTGTTATAGTTAAGAAACAGCAAGTAATGTTGCATTGTAAGATTGCCACATAAAAGCACGTATGCCTTTGTGTGAGTTTCTAGGACAGATTAAGTGACTTCAAAGTAGCATTGAGCTGGAACAAAGGTAAGATCAGCCACTGATGTTCTTTTTGCTGTTCTTTGCTACCATAATTGATGCCATCCATCCATCCATCCATCCATCCATCCATCCATCCATCCAAAGAAAGTCTATGAAACCTTGATGCAGACTCTATTGCTGACACTGTTGTAGTGCATAATATCATCCGAGAGCTGCAAACTCAGAGAGACGGCATTGTCTGGCAAAACAGCAGGCCAGGCAGGCTTGACATTGGTTGTGTCAAAATGTATACGTGCAGCTGCCTGTAGAGGTACTTTACCGAAAAAACATCAGTGCATGAACAAAAGAGGGGTCAACCTTAAAGCTAGAAAGGAATTGAAAGCTGCAACAAATTGAAGTTTGACTTGTTTCACAGTAATTGATATTTAATGACGTTAGCTTTGATTTTTTTTCCTGAGTTCTCTATGGTAAAACAAGGATAACAGTATTTTCTCTTTTTACAGATAAGGAATAATTTTGTGGGAAACATTACAGTTGTATGAATTTAGTATAAAGTGCAAAGTTTCATAGGACACTGCAGAAGAAAAAATAGGGCTTAAGGAAAAGGATGAAAAGAGTGTGGAATATATCCATCATGAATGAGGCAGAAGTCCTATGGAAAACAGCATTAATGTACTTAAAATGACTGTCCTAATCATATGCATAAAAGAACCACATTAAAATTGAGCACACAACCCTAATTTTTATCTCCTAACTTCTGAATCCTTGACTTTGCAACTTCAGTGGTCTTGTTACACATGATGTTGGTTTATTTAGATGTAATGAGAATATAGTTAAGGCTGCTCTGATTTTTTACACCTCAATAACTGTAGCTGTGTGTCTGCCTCAAACTGTGGCTCATGTCTGGTGGCCTTATTTTACCAGAGTCCCTAAGAATGAAATTGTCTTCCTTCTTGGTCCTTGTCTAGAAACTAAACATGTAGATTATATTATGGTGCCAGCTTTCCCTCCTCTGGCTTTTGAGAATTTTGTAAGCTGAGGTTTGGTGATGCTTGTATAAAACCTATTCCTTTGGTGATATTGAGTGTGTTATCCTGGGGATATTTTATCTTCTTTTGAATTAGGTAAGTATTCTATTGAGGTAACTGTTGTGATTACTATAAAATATAAAACATGAGATCAATTTGATATATCAATCTATATAACACTCTAGTCAGTGTTCAGTCACCTCAAAATTAACCTCCCCACATTTGGAAGACTACAGCACTAAAAAATAAAAGCCTGTGATAATCTGTGCTATCCTAGGAAAAGTCTAGCCTTTTAAGCCCTCAGTTTGAAATAACAACTGTGAATCATTTGCCAGATGGGCCTTATTCCAAAGGGTTACAACCTTTTTCTTATTTGGGGATGTAAAAGTTTGCACAGGAGCTGGCCATTTCTCTGGATTTGTGAAGCTTGAGCTTACAGAAAGGTTGGTGCAGCACGTTTGCACATAAAATGGCATATATGCTCTTGGACCTCAGTCAGAGGTCACAGATGCACTGTGTAGTTAATTTTTGCATGCAAAATTTGACTGTCTGGGACTGTAGAGGCCTCTGGTGAGTCCTGTGCTTAGTGCTTCCAGCTTCCTAAGTCCTGGTAAAAGCCGTGGAGAAAATGGTCTAAAAATCAAGTTAAAAGAATCTGGGTAACATTTCCAATGATTGTCATCTATCCATACATAGAACTATTGAGATGAAAATGCATATGACATATTTATGGGTACCAGTTACTCCAGGGGAGATTCCAATTGGACACAAGAAGAAAATTTTTCACAATGACAACGATCAGCCATAAGAATGAAGTGATGGATTGCCCAGCATTGAACACTTTTAAGATTTGGCTGGACAGGGTGCTGGGCCATCTTGTCTAAACCATGCTTTTGCCAAGAAAGGTTGGACCAGATGATCCTTGAGATCCCTTCCAACCTGGTATTCTATGATTCTGTGATTCTGTGATGACTTCTTCTGCATTTAGAGTAGTCCTCCTTTGCTCAGATGTACACACAGACACTGGTCCAGCCCAGTTTGCAGAAGGCACTGTCTTGAAAGTACAGCAAATATTTTCTTGATTTTTTTTTTTTAAGTTCATTAGGTCTTTATCATAGACAGGTGTCACTTTTTTTTTTTAATGCCTTTAGCTAAAATGGTGGATATGATAGCTTTTAAAGAAACAATGGTGCAAGATGCTCTTTGTTCAACACATTTCAAACACTGAGTGAAGATTATCTCTTTTCTAGGCTGAAATCTTGTAGTCTTTTTGTATTGATCTGTAGTTTCATATATAGTTCCCTTGAAATAATTGGATTGCTGATAAATCATAGAATCATAGAATGGTTTAGGTTGGAAGGCACCTTAAAGGTGATCTAGTTCCAATCCCCTTGCCATGGGCAAGGACACCTCCCACTAGACCAGACTGCTCAAAGCCTCATCCAACCTGGCCTTGAACACTTCCAGGGATGGGGCCTCCACAACTTCCCTGGGCAACCTGTTCCAGTGCCTCACCACCCTCAGAGGGAAAAATTTCTTCCTGAGATCTAATCTAAATCTACCCTCTGACAGCTTGAAGCCATTACCCCTCGTCCTATCACTACATGCCCTTGTAAAAAGTCCCTCTCCAGCTTTCTTGTAGGCCCCTTTCAGATACTGGGAGGCTCCTATAAGGTGTCCCCAGAGCTTTCTCTTCTCCAGGCTGAACAACCCCAACTCTCTCAGCCTGTCCTCATAGCAGAGGTGCTCTAACCCTTGGATCACCTTTGTGGCCCTCCTCTGGACCTGCTCCAACAGGTCCATGTCCTTCTTATGTTGGGGGCTGCAGAGCTGGACACAGTACTTCAGGTGGGGTCTCACGAGAGTGGAGTAGAGGGGCAGAAATCACCTCCCTTGCCCTGCTGGCCACTGTTCTTTTGATGCAGCCCAGGATACGGTTGGCCTTCTGGGCTGCGAGCGCACATTGCCAGCTCATGTGGAGCTTCTCATCCACCAACACCCGCAGGGCTGCTCTCGATCCATTCTCCGCCCAGCCTGTATTTGTGCATGGGATTGCCCCAACCCACGTGCAGGACCTTGCACTTGGCCTTGTTGAACTTTGCCTTTTATCATTTAATCGTAGTTAAACAATCTACTAACTTAATGTGATGGGTTACTAATGTCACATTATTACAAATTAAATTCTGACTCTTTGTTAAAATATTTCTAGATGCAGCCTGTTTTCTTAGTTGTATGTAGCTGTAATATTTAGCATTACTTAACATAACTTGCAGGTAATGTCTTTCACCTTCTACAGCAATAGTAAAAAGCTTTTGCTTATTGCCTCTACTTTGCCAGCATGTTTATGCTGATGAGAGGTCCAAAAAATTAGGAAGGGTTTAAATGTAGGATTGATGTGTGTATTCTATTAAGCAAGCATTGGAAAAGGTTCACATGTCAAGCTGAAGGCCTGCACAATATTCTTATGTTTGCTGCTATGCCAAGTTTCTTTATCACCAGGAAATTGCCCTGTGGACATGCAAGGGTAGCCAGATCTTTTGCCTTAAAAATCATCTAATTGGGCAAAATGTCCAGTTGACAATACTTGATTAAGTGATTGTTGTCTGTTCCATATTAATAAATCCATAAACTTTTAATTTTTAGGGAGGATATGCATATATTGACCCATGTGGGGGACAGGATTGTTCAGTTTGCCGGTGCTTTCCAGAAAAAGGATCAAGAGTAAGTGATGATTAGAACTAATGATAATTGCTGTTGTAAATACTGTTCATTTTGTGCACGTTGCTGTTCTTTAAAATCAATATGCTTGACATAAATCAATATTCAATAAATCAATATTCAAACATAAGTCTCAATATAGCAAACTAGCATAATTCTCACACTGATATGAAGTACAGCTATCATCGAAGGAAGTTAAGAGTTTGTAAACAGGTTTGCTGGTAAATTAGGTTTGTAATAATCATGGTGCCTTTTTTGTGTTAAGGATTCTTTGAGCTCAATCTAGTAGTTAGACAAAGGTCATTCTTAATATATATTAAGTTTAGAAATCTATGCTTGTTTTCTACTAGGTTGGTTAAAAGAGAATGTCTATGCCATTTACTAGTTTTATGAGAACTTAGGTGTGTCTTATTTGGGTTAGGTGATTCTGGAAAGGCTTGCAGACTTACTTTACTAGCTTAATGCACTAAGGAAAAAAGAAATCTGAATTGTCTTTGCTTTATATAAATAATTGTAAAACGTTGAATGAAGCCAAGGCATTTTTGTATTATACACTGAAATTAGTAACTGTGCATGTTGCTATTTGTTAATTGAAATATGGTCCAGTGAGGAATAGTTTATCTTAACTGTTTTTTCTCAAAATGCATATCTATATAGTGATAGCAAACAATTTAAACGTTATATGAGGCAAGTACTTATTTAGGTATATGGTCTGATAAGTGAACAACTGAAAAATTATCAGTTAGTGATGGAAATTTTTTTTTTTCAGAGTACTAATGTTAAAGGTTAGGGTTAGAAAGCTTGAACACAGTGGATCAGTTTTTAGAAGAGCTGCATTTGTTTGTGTACAATCTGAGCCTCCACACAAGCAAGACACACCTTTTGCTTCCTGTGCTTCTGCAGTTAGCTGCATGCTTTGCTGTGTCATGATCACTGCCCTGGTGTCCTTGGATCCTATCCTAATCCTCCAGGATTATGTCTATACGAAAGTCCTCCATGCCGTACGATTTTCATAATAGGGGCCTAGGATGTGTCTATCTCTGTAACACTGTGTTAACAAAAAGGCATCCCAGGAAAAGTATTTTGACTAGCAGCATTGCAGTGTCTCTCTGAATAGACTGTTTGGGATACCAAAAACCTGATGTGAAGCGCCATTTAAAAACAACTGATTTTAAACTAGAGGAAATTTCCCTGATTCTGGTTCTCTCTCAGTAGCCTGGAAGTTCTGAGTTACATGCCCGTAATCAGTCAATAGTAAATACTCACTGCAGTCGTTATAGCTCTTTCCTAAGCTGTCCTCCCTACCACAGGTAAAATGAACTATGATTCACGCATTTGCTGTTAGTTTTCTAAGTAATTCCAAAGATCTGGAGCTAAGTGCCAAATAAAAGTGTAATAAACGTTTCAAAATAAATTTAATGTCATTATGCAAATATATGTCTGAGAATTGTACCGTTTTCTGAAACAGCTCTGAAATAGATATGCACACTGATGGATAAAGTCTCTCCAATGTAATATGAATTTATATTTCATGCAATCATTTCTGTTAATCAACATGCAAGAAGTAGAAGTACTTACCAGACCCTACTTGAAATATGGCTTTACTAAACACCACTTCAGGTAGATTGTTGCAAATGTTTTCTGTACTAATGTATGATGCTGAATTATTTTCTATAGGATTACTTATTCTTTTTTTCATCCTACAATCCTATTGATTTCTATAGTTTTCTGTGTTCTGCCTTTACACTCTGACACACTAACTTTGCTTTCCTAGCTTTCATGGAGACTATCCATTACAAAATAAAAGATTTGTTTATCTTATTGTTAGCTTCATAGAATGCAAAACATGTGCTTTATCTACTTTTCTGTCTGAATCCTGCTCCTGGGCTGGTTCCTCAGTTTTGCGTCTTCTTTAATCCTGTCTTTAAAGTGCAAGAAATAATAATTGAAAGCCTCTGGTGTTGTACAGTATGCAAACCTAAAATTTCAGAACTGTACAGTTTATTAAATAGTCCTTCTCTGTAAAGAAGTTGAGATAAGGGCAACAGTATAAATTTGGTTGCCTAGCACCTTATTTATTCCCTTTTCACTATTTAGCACAGGCTAGCTGTCAAAATTAAGGATGAACTGGCCCCCTAAGCAAACATTTGCTGAAAGCGATTCTAGAAAACTCATGTACTTGCTGGCGAAAGGCAATAGAACAGTAATCTCATCCAGACCAGCTGGAAAGCCAGCCTTGTAGCAGCCCTCAAAGTTAACAAGTCTTTATTCAGCTCTGTTAAACCAACTGCAGTATCAGGGGCTTTTTCATAGGCTGAATGAGAGTGACAGCATCCGGGTAAGCTACAACAGTGTATGTATTGGGTTACATCGATATACGTAGGCCAGTCCACCTATTTTTTATTTTTATTTTTTGTTTATTTTTTGATCTCTCTTACCACAGGGAGTCAGGTGTGGGGTATTCCCTTCATGATCTTTCACTGAACATGGTAATCTAAGACTTAACAGAGGAGCAAGGGCAAATTGTCTCATTATTGTACTGCAAAGGTATCATCTATGTTAGAAACACCCAAGGTCAGACCTATTGTGAATTGATTAAACATGTTATTCAAACTCTTCCAAGAACTGCAACCAAATCTTTCATTAGACTAGCTGGAACATGACCATTCTTATGTTATTCTGAATCTTTGTTGTTGGCTGAATACTTCCAAATAGAGTTCCAGTTTCAATGGAAATTTTCTACTAACTTTTATCTCCCCTAAAAAGTGCACTGGGGGAGAAGCTATTTAGCAAAGTGCATTATTTGTAATATACCTGGTGGAATGCATAGGAATTATTATCCATAGGAAAGGTGTTCATTGTATCATAATGTAGACTTTGCGCTAGATAGATGTCATAGGTCCAACTTAAAAGTGATAGATAGTTTAACACCTGAATAAGAACCTAAGCAGTTTGTTTTGCACATTGCTAGGGGTCACTTCCCTACATCCTTCTCCACACACTAATGAAAAGGAGATTTTTAGAGAAGTCAGAATATCTATCTGCTGATAAAACAGCAGTTGTATAGTTTCAAAATTAAGGCGTGCCCATCTGATAAGAGTTTTACTTTGTCAGCAGACGGTGAGGAAAATATTGTTGCTAGTTCCATTTCACGGATTTTTGTTGACATATAAAACACTATGACGGGTATTTGATGACACGGCCATTTTACAAATTTTGGAATGTTACCTTCCTTTTTAGACTTTCAGTGGAAGCATTGCCCACTGGAACTTTAGCTAGTAAAGTGAACAAACCAATTATTTCTGTGTTTGGAGCAGACTTATAGTCAATCCGTAAGAAAGATTTCTACTAAAATTAAGGTAGAACAAAAGTCTTAGAGCTAGTATAAATCAGCTTTGTTTATTTGTAATTGCCAGTGACAAGTGAAGTGTGTTCACATTTTGTAAAAGTAAAAACATTGTAAGCTACATATGCCATAACTGTAGCCCTTATCCTTAACGTCTCTCTGCTAAAATAGTAAAAAAGTAAGGTAATAAGAGAATAGACACCTAAAATTAAACTCGTAAATATATTTAGGTTTATGAGTTAAGTAGAATGGTGGTCAGGAGTGTGGTATACTCTGAAGTTACCATAGGAAAGTAGAACCTCAAATCTTGCCCTACTGTTTTTGGCATAATGACTTCTTCCTTTCTATCCTTTTTTTTGAATGCAGTTTAACTCTGATTAGTTAAAGCTATGGTTACCAGAACAGTGTAAGAAAACTGTGCAGCTGACTGTGAATGCAATGGGAATTAAGACTTTGCCCTAATTGACCATTTGAAAATCTTTTAGATGTCAACATAGAAAGCCTTCTTCATTGTAAGTGGACAAGATAATTGAGGTTTTAGCTAGAGAAAAGATGACTATGGGAGTAAGAAAAGGAAACTGCTGTGGCCGTACTTGAATGTATTGAAATTGGGCAAGTTGGAAGAAAAGTAGAAGCAAATAGCTGAACTTTTATATAATATTTATCTAAAATCAGTATACTTATGCATTGGTTGGTATATTGGGTTTTCGAAGAGCTTGTGTACCTGTTGTTTTTTCTCTCAACCTTAGATAACTCTGTGCTATAAACAGATTTGCACTACTATTCATTAGCAAGAAATCACTGTCTGAAAAACATTCTTGTCACTATTGCTAGTAGTATATCCCATTCTGGTATCATTACAGTTGTCCACATCACAATGAAAGTTTGACTTCTGTTTAATTGGGATTACAGCCTTGTTGGAATTAGTTTTACATTATACTATTTATCTCTTGATCTCATGTCACAACTCAAAAGGACTCTTTCTTCCATAGGACACCATTAAACTGTGCTGTTAAATCTCTTTGTGCATGCTGTGTGCTATTATACATATTCATTTAAAAACTACAGAACATAAACGGGAGGAGAAAGTAATTAGTGAACGTATATATGCCAGTAAGCGTTCTACACAATTCTTGGTGCCAGCCCAGAACAACCGAGAGTTTCTCCTGTCTCTTCTTTCCCAGTCAAGATGTATGGTCTTCCAGGAGGCAGTAGCAGACCATGTCTTTAATTAGAGGCAAACAGCAACTTCATTGTTTTAGATTCCCCCCACCCTTTCCTCTTTGGTCTCCTATAAAATTTGTGATTTTAACTTTCTCTGGATATGTCAAACAGACAGTGAAACCTTTCCTCCATTTCCCCCTCTTTCTCTGACTTGGGAAGTCATTTCCTTGATAACTCCTGCAGTATTGTATCAGAGGCCTCCAAAGATGCTGGCTACTCTAATTGAATTTAGATAGTTATAAAAATAATTGCAGTTAGCACTGACCGATTGTAAACCTGTCCTGTGCCGACCCTGGAGTTTGATCCCATTCAATTCCTTTGGCTTTGTTTATAGAGTTAAGTAGATTTAGAAAGCAAGCGTGTATTCATGACCCAACCTGATCTAGCTTCTGTGAGATCATGTGAAATGCCTGGAGCAAAGTGAATAATAAATATAACTCAGCAAGACTGATGTTCGTTCTTTTGCAGATGAAGTGAGCGGCCTACTTTCATTCTAGTGTAGGAGAGAACCTAGCAAACAGAAATCAAAGAGGTCTCACGTTTTCTGGCATATGAGGTGTAAGGACTAAAGATTCACAAGAGATACTAAGTCAGTTGGTTGTCACAGGTAAGTTAGAAAGTCAGCTGATGTATACTTCAGGGCAGTGGGGTAAGAATGGTGAAATTTAACTCTATAGTAGGTCTGTCTCCTGGCATCACTTCTCTTGTAACATCTCCCTGATAGACTTTGTAGGTTGTCACATCTCCCTAGTAGATCCCGTGGGTTAACTGAGTCCAATTTACAGCACAGTGTAAACATATTTAAGATTCACTAACTGGGAAACTGCAAATTCTATTTGTTTTGGGGTGTAAGAGGCATTTATTAAATCACACTTTTTTGCATGTCAGTATGCAATGGCAGCCTGTCATTCACATGGAATATCCAGCACTTGTATTTGAATTTTCAAGCTGCATGCTTGGGAAATGAATATGTAAAATCCATCTATTTGATCTCAAATACATGTACTTAGTTGAATCCACTATCAGAGATGTGTGCACACTAGCATCTAAGGAAACCCAGATCTCTCCCACTATTTGCCTTATACTTGTTGATCATTTTACATTGCGTATTAGCTATGATACAGTTTTAAAATAGAAGATTCCTGAGACCAGTTACGCATTTCTGTAGTATTTCTATTGCATTTCACTGAGAACCATGGAAAAACAGACCTAGAGAAATGAGACCCCTAGATCTATATCTGAAACAGACCACACTTTTTTTTTTATAACTGGGCAGAGCAGTAGACAGTTCTCTGGCTCCAGAAGTTAGGATTTGAACTGGTAGGGAATGGAGCCTGCTTACCAGAATGCGCAATAGGAACAGGATCACTCCATTCTCCTCACTGTAAGGTCTCTTTGAGGCTGATCTTCATATACAGTGTCCAGCTACAGCATCTGTAAATTAGCATTTTTTGTATTAGATATGTTTCCAAATTTTTCAAAAGTTTTGATCTTGTTAAATTATCCCGCCTTTTGTTCTTGAGCATCTTTCTTTCCTTAATACTTTTGGTTCCCCTGTCCCACCATACTAAAAATAGTGTTTTTCTCAGTTGCTGTGGATTAGCAAGCTTTTCCACATCAGGCAAGACAAAACTCTACAAAATCATTCTTTTTCATAGATTTGAATCAAACAAAAATTGCCAATCAGTGACTTTTTCAATAAAATTAATTAGGGTGAAAGTTAATTTTATTTTATTAGCTAATCTATATTAATTATTTGTGGTCTAAAATGCTCTATTTGCAGCTCTCTGCTTTCAACCATTAACAGTGTTTCTTAGAGTTCCAGTGCCAAATTCTCTCTTGTTTGGTGTTTGTTTAGCACAATAGTGACACCCACTGGTTTATTGGATACTTTTTCTTTTCATGGTTGCACAGGGTTAAAACACAAAACAAAGTACCCCGTGAAAAATGTTTTCAGCACTTCACTGTGATTTTTTGTGCTTCAGTGAAGTATCACTGTGAATACTAAGCTGCATCATCAGGTACTGTGTTCCTGTCATATATTGGATCATTGAAAAATATGTTAAAAGAGCACAGAATTTTCCAGTAGTTTGCAGCATGATCCAGACGCTAAGAAAAGTCAAGCGCTAGGAGTTACTATTGCATTTAATTGGCTCAAAATCTGACTGTAAAAAAAAAAGTTATCTAAAACTGAATAGTCATTATGCTATCTGCTGTTTCTGAACAAACTGAGGATACAGTACATGCCATATACTAGTCTGACCCTCAGTCACCGTTTAACCCACAGCCACAGAAAAAAATTGCCCTATTAAGGGCAAGGGAGTGGATTTAATGCCAAGTTGTGTGCTTTCTCAGATTTTTCTTATCTTGATAAAGTTAATATTTAGAAGGTTTATTTTGGAGCTTTGACTTACAGTGAAAATGGTTTAGGTCTCAGTCCTACACAGTTGCAGTGGAGGAGTGGAAAATTCCCAAAATGGACACCCCTACAAGCCCTGGAAGCTGTGGCTTTGCTATGTCATAGACCTGCTCTTCCTAAAGAGGACATGGGTGGAGCTTAGAGTAGCAGCAGATGCTCCCACCTCACTAAGCAAATTACAAAAGAAAACATCTGTCTGCAAATGCCTTTGTGTGCACTCCTCTCTTGCCCCCAAACTGCTCTGCTTTCCTTCCTTTCTCTGTCCTGCTGCTGATAAAATGAGAAAGACTGGTTACAACCCAGAGTCTAGTGCAGAATGAAAAAGGGCACAATATTATTTGCCTACACTCTGATTCTGTGGAGCTGCTGGGCATTTTCATTTTTGTTCGTGTGAACGGAAGGTAAATGTATTTCACATATCACCGGCACATCCACATAGCCTGTAGCACAGAATACTGTCCCAGTTGAAGGCAATAACTGGACTTCTTTTGACTTTACCGCTAATGAGAAGCAAGACAGAATTCAGTCTAATACCATGAACCAGTTTTTTTGATTCTCAATTTAGACTCCTTTAAAACATTGTGCTTTCAGATAATTAAGTGCTCAGAGTACTCTAAAACTCGGGTGCTCTTTGGTGTCTCAGGCAACCAAAAAGGGTAATTCTGAATAACCTTGGCCATTGCCTTTTCCAAACAGTATTAAATGCTTTGCTGCATGATTCTGAAGTATTTGCAGTCTTAGTCTTAGGAAGCATACTTAATTAAAAAAAATATAGTCTTGTTTTGTCAAAAGTCAGTTTCTTACTGCAGGTCAAGCCCAGGATATGCTAAAATAACAGACCATAGTCTTGGCATGGGTAGCTCCTGACCTAGACAATTAACAAGGCATTGAAATCCTAAAGGAATTTATTGGCATCAGATGGCAGAGCAGGCATAATATTCTGTTCATTTTAACTGAGCTAATTTGTCATTTCCACATAAGCATGACTACCTTCATCCTCTTTATTTGTACAGCTGTCCTGAGACTGTAATGCTGTGGTAGTCACATTGGATGGGCACAAATAATAGATGTGATAATAGATGTTATGACATGGTATCAGTTTGGTCTTAACAAAGCTCCCAGTCATTATCAGTCTTTGAGCTGAAAGAAAGAGAGACAATCCACCAGCTTCACATGGCATGCTGAAGTTGTATCAGCTGTCAAACCTATTGTGAATTCTGGATTCAGTGACTCTGTTTTATGACTTCACTACCTCCTACTGAAGACATAAACCGTGGAGTCAATTAAATTCACAGGGTAGCAACTAACGAAGACATTTTATCAGCCTAAATGACTACATGTCCTGGAAGTATTTATTGGTTAATTATGATAGATAATTTCCATAGAATTAATACAGTGTCTCACCTTTGTTCTGAGTACTATCAAAATCATGTTTTTTCAACTGTCCAAAGGATATAACATGATTTGAAAATTTTCTCTTTCAACTCTTGAATGCAGAGCATATACACTATGAATTAAAAATATTAAAGTTGCTGCAGAAACTTGCCAACAAAATGCATTGCTAAGACAAAGGCATCAGAGCATTAGTGGGAAATATCTTATGCCTTTTTTTTCCTGCTGATGAATGTTCCATCTTGCATGGTAACAGCTAGTTCAGTGTACTAAAAAAATGTACCGCTTCCAGTAGAGGGAATGGTTCAGTTATATTTTACTATATTATTAGTCTCATTCATTACACTTTTCTTATACTCAAAATCATGCTTTAATTAAAATGGTTGTCCAGTTTTTTTTATCAAGTATTTAAAGGGTGTAATAGCTGCTTTAAAGGGTACTTCAATGAATAAATTCAGTTTTACAGCAGTGGATATGCAAGGCCTTGCCAATAGACAGGCTGCAATTGTTCATGCAAGCAGATACACAAATTAAACACCCAGAATCCTGACTGTCCATTCATTGTTAACAAGGATGCAGAATCAGCAGATTTTAATACTAGTAGCCCTTAATTTGCATAATATTCTACACTGCTCAAATTACAGTATCAAGAAAATTATAACTGTTGCTGAAGACAACATGCTGATTCTGCCCTGGAACTTTTGCCAGTGACTTCACTGGAAGAAGGATCAAGATTTAAGTGAGAGGAGCCAGTAACAATAAATCGAACATGAGTTGTATAAGGATACTTTTTCAGGTAGTCCATATCTGTAAGTGTAGGACTTCTTTTCCTAGCCTCTGGACTAAATTCCTGCTCATAGCTTCAGGGCCAGTGGTGATCTAGTCCTACTTCCAGTACAGCATAAGCCTATAGTATGTTGCTGTTCCAAGCATGTAGTAAGTTACCTTCTCATTACTCTGTTTCTTTGCTGATTTGGTTGGATGGTGCACACTGTACATTTCTTCCCTTCATGTCCACCTGTTAAATCACACTGATTTTATTGACATATTTTAAGAAACAAATAGGAATAAATAAAAAGAAAAAGATGTTTAGGTCCCTGCTTGCAATTCACAAGATAAGATTTTGTTCAGATTCAGTCTGTTGAAATGTTTACACTGAGAAGCAAGCAACTCAGTTCTGTTGCTTCAACATAATTTGACTTCTGAAGCTAACATATCTGCTTACAATCACCTTTGACTTCTGTCATTTTGTTTTCCTTCAATCCATTCACAGGAACAAACGTATAGCCTGTCATTTCTGTGAATGGAGGTTGTACTGAAATACCCTTCACTGCCCTCAGGTGGACTTAGAGCCATATGCTTTTCTTGGGAATGCGTGGAGCTCCATTTTGCTCTCTTTTTTAATAATGTGGTATAATTGATTGATGAATTCTGAAAAGAAAGCAAAACACTCTTCAGTTGGGAAACAAAACAAGTTATAGCTAAACAAAGATAATGATACACAATGAAAAAAAAAAGAGTAAGAGAAACAAAGACCTGTAAATATGTAGATTTTGTAAGGTGAAAGTGTAGACAGCTCACATGTGAAGTCTGATTAGAAAGCTTGCTTTATTCAGCACTTTGAAGCTATGATTTAATAGTTATTTAGCAGCACAGAAAAAAACCTGCAACAAATTCAAAACAATTCCACATCAATGCTATAGACTGAAAAATCCAGTTGGCATGGGAAGTATTTTTACTTTAGAAGAATATATATTACCTTGGAAAAGTTAGTAGAAATACATGGAGATGGTCTGTATGGTACTGTAGGTACAGATACTCAGTTTAGAGCTATTTATAGATAAATTACATTCTGCAACCTCCCAAACCATTTTAATACAATCTATTAAAAGTGATACTTTCTGTAAATATGTTGGCTAATAAACTATCATTTTTTTTCTGCAGGAAACTTCACAACTTTTAAATAAGGCATTAAGATCTGAGAGTGATGATGGAAGATATGTGAGCTAGAAAAACTTAAGATGATTAGCATATAGTGTGACTTAAAAGAAAGAGGGAACCCTCTCTATTTGTTCTAATTGTGTACAAAGTCCCTTTGTCTAAAATGAGCCATCACTTCTCTGGTGGCAAAAATATGATGCTCACTGCAGTCTTAAACTTGCAGAAGGTGATACTTACATTGATAGAGCCAGGAAGACTTGCAATTTATCCCAGGCATCTCAGAGAGGTGAAAAGAAATTATCCCCTTGAGCAAGCTGTTAAATTTGAAGGTCATGTTCCTATAGCATCTAATGCATGGAACAGATCTGCAGGCTGTACAGCAAGCTGTTTTGAATCATGAGTATGTATACATTGTAAGCCTTGTTTTATCCATACCATCATCTCCAAAATGCTGCCTGCTGCAAGGTTTACAGCAGTAGTCATTAACTTCTTTGGACTCTTTTCAGGGTCAGCCTGGTGAGCTGGGACCTCAGGGTCCAATTGGGTCCTTGGGATCTACAGGACCAGCTGGTCTGCCAGGGGAAAAAGGACAGAGAGGTGAGAATGGGCAGCCTGGGCCAGCTGGAGAAAAAGGTGATAAGGTAGGAAACACCATAGACAGCTTTTTTAGGTGTATACAGTATGTAATGTTAAATATTGGCAAGTGAAACAGAACCTGAATGATCAAAAAGCATTTGCCAAACTATACTCCTGCTCACACAAAATTCTCACTGAAAATTCTCACAGCTTTTTTTGAAAAAATGTTTCAAGGGATTTTTGCTGTGGATTGCAAATTTAGAATTGTCAGAAGGCATAAAATAAAATGAAACAGAGCCAGTCTCCAATTGTTATATGCCACGTTATTCTTGTTAACCTCAAAGAGGGCTGTGGGAGGAATGTGGAGCTGGAGGGAGGAGTATGGTGCTTTTAAAAGTGCTGTACACTAAACAAAAATTTATTACCACTTATGGAGTATAAATTGCAGTTTAGATCCATATTGTTCATAACTGTACAATCCCTGTACTTGGCTCTTGGTACTTTATATTTGTTTTAATGGTCTAATTCCACTATCTCAGTGGATAACTGAAATTACTAATGTTGGTATCTAGCACACCTGAAATGTAAGCCCTGTAAATAGAAATTGTGCTGCTGGTATTATCAAAACAGGAGCAGGGTTGTGAAATTACGTACAGAATTATTTTATAAGTTACAGGCAACTTCCCTTTCTCTGCCATTTTATAATCTTTGGAGAATGAATATGAGAGTCAGACATTTGTCCTGTACTGTACCATCTGTTACACGGGTAGCTATTGGCACTAGTCTCCTGCTAAGCCCATACAACTTTTCTCAGATACTTATTTCTGACAATTATGGCTTTTGGTTCATATTTCAAACAAGCCTGATTCTTGTTTCTCACTATATATTATCACATATTCTTGTTTTTAATTCTTTTTAAGAGTTAATGACCTCAGCAACTTTGTTTTTTCATGTCACCTGTTTTTAGGGCCCAACTGGAGTCCCAGGATTTCCTGGTTTAGATGGTGTTCCTGTACGTATTGAATGAATATTGCTTTATAAAAATCATAATTTCTATAAAGTCACAACAACTCCTCTAATAAAATAATACACTCAATAAAGTTTTTGGCTTTATACCTATTGATATCATGTCACCTACAGAATTACATATTTTGCAAAAATGTAAAATAGCCAGGTTAACTTCAATTGTGTTTACTATTGATAACAACTCCACAAAATCCCAGTGAGGTAAGCACATAATTTTCATGCAGGAGCGGGGCAGTGAAGGTAGAGAGTAGCCTATGTCCATGCAGCATGTGTCAGTGCGAGGATTAAAACCAATGAGTTTATTCTCCTCAGGCTCTGTAGCAGGCTTTAGTCTGCTTGCTGCATTCGTAACATCTCTGAAAGTATCTCAAATGATGTACTGTCTTCTGTTCAAACATTTGAATTTTTGCCGTAGTCCTTTTGCAGTGAAAAAAGCAACCACTGAGTCCAGTAATTTTAACCTGGATAAGGACTGAAGGAGGAAAGTAGGTCCTAAATACATCTTTATAAGCATGGGATCGTATAGTTTTCTGAATATCTTCTTCAGTGTAGAAATGGGTGTGGTAAAAGAAAGATAGTATCTCTTAGATACAGTATTTGAAAAATGCTGTTTATTAGAACTGAATTCCTATGCTGTTATTACTTTCATATGGATCAAAGTTAAAATGTTGAATTTTGAAAGTGAAAACAGAACCAGAAACGGAGTAGGTGTCTTAGCATCTGCTTGTCAGCTGTCCACACTTGACAATGGGACTGTTGCCAGAATGCCTGTATAATGTAGAGGTCACAAGGCCAAAATATGGCACAAAAAAGAAGTGCTCCCAAGAAATGTATATTCTTTTTATGAAAAATGTTAATGAAAAAACAGTGTCCGCAAATTGGGGTGAAGAACCTTAAAGATAAGAAGAAGGTAAAATTGACAAAAATATTTCAGGCAAATGGCCAGCATACTTTCCTGATGATTTTTCAGACACTGCCCCTGCCCAACCAAAAAAAAAAAAAAAAAAAAAAAAAAAAGGGTCAAAATTACTCTTTGTCCCTTCCAAAAATGTTTAATTCTGTCAAAATAATTTTTCCTCCAATGGAAAGATCATTCCAAGGGAAATCTCACTGTTTGTATTACCTAGTCTCTAATTTGCAGTAGAACTAACCCATATCTGGACATTAATTTGTTCTTGCTAGGTTAAAAAATCACTTCCTCGATTCTTGATTGTATAGGCATAATCTCTGCAAGTACTGTATGCTTGAGTCAAGCTGTTTTTCCTTGTTTTAGCCTATCAATTAAAAATATGAGGCTGCGTGAGATGATTTTTATGTATTTCTTCAGCTTTTCTTTACAGCTACAAGAAAGATTATAGTCAGAGGGCTAGAGCTTTCTCTGGGAAGATAACATGTTAGTTTTTGACTGAAGTGAGAGCTCAGTCTGGCTTTCTTAACCAGTGGTGTCCCTGTTATATTTGCTATGCATCAAAGAACAAGATACAAAATACTTATATCATTTGTTATATATGAAAAAAATTCTATTGACCACAGTAGAAAACATTTCTAATGCAAAGAGTATGAAGCTGAGACCACTGTGAGATGTCCTCTGTTTCAGATCTGAGATACTTGTTTCTGAACTGTTCTGTTAATTTAAAAAGTAATTCCCTATTTATCATGGTGTATCTCTAATAAATATTAAACTGTCTTTCAGGGATTACCAGGAAGTGAAGGACCCAGGGGCAAGCGTGGTTTAGATGGCTACAATGGCTCAAGAGGAGATCCAGGATTTCCAGGCGAAAATGGCTATAGTGGATCAAGAGGTCCTTATGTAAGTGAAAGGCATTCCTACCATTTATGAATACTATATATGTACATTTCCCTCCAAGCTAACAACTCTTAAAATGAAAGGAGTTTTAGACTGTGGCCCTAGCTTTGCACTGCACAATGAATTTCCAGGCATTTTTACTAAGGTTAAACAGAATAAGCGTAAGTTTGAATGTGAAGTAAGTTCCTATATTCTTAAAGTATATTTGTCTGCCTTGTGAGTTAAATTCTACTTTGTTTCCCCAGTACATAACCACACCAAAGCTAGTACCATTTCATGGAAGTACAACTGAGGAAGAGTAGCTTGAAACCATCATACCATTTATCAATACTTGAAATTTCATAAAAGCCTTAATAGTAGGGACATCCCTGAGATGAATTAGCAATAAGTGGAAGCTTCAACAAATCTAAGTCCTGTAACACTTGAAGATTTTTAGTGGTTGATCACACAAGTATTAGTAGATCTCTTCCAAAATCACGTTCGTAGAGTTTCATGTGCCACTTTGTAACATACCTATTCATGACTGCTCTGTGCACACCTAATCTTGCCTGAGCGTTTATACGTAGAGATCATTTCAGTTACAATGTTTAAAATTAGCATTTTCATATTGTTTAATTTTGTTGTTAAAATGGAAAGCATTTTAAAATTGTTTAAATTGTTAACAGTGCTCTTCTAATGAAGATAAAACACAGATTCATGTCACTAAGGGATATAAATTCTTGTAGCTCCAAAGAAATTTTGCTGAACAGATCTAGTCCCCAGTCTTTGACTTTTATTGGAAACAAGTTTTAGTTCTGAGTGATTAATAGCTGAGTTGGTCTAAGAGCTTCCTTGAAATTTTCTAAATAAAACAATAAAAACAAATGCAATTTACATGAAAAGTCAAATGTGTTTAGTAGGAGCTAAATAAGATGCTGATTCAGCCATAGAGAATCAAAAAATGTGCAGTGGGTGCCAGAGTGAAAAGATGTTATCAAAACCATAGCAATTAGAAAAACCATACAATTTCAGTCTTGTACCTGTAATAAATGCTATGAAATACACATCCTGATAAAAAACTTGATAATAACCTCATTTGTTATACCTCTCAAAGTAACCCATTAACCCTCCAAATGGTAAAATGACTTTTGCTCAAACACTAATTTTACTGATATTTTCTTACTTATTATGGCTTTCAAAATAGAGTTTTGCCTTTTATAATTAACCAAATGACATAAAGGAAAAATGAGACATGGGACAAATTACAGCATAAATCCTCCCAATTCCAGGAGCATGTTCTTTGGCTGGCCTAGAAAAGTATTTGCAGCCTACAAAGAACAGGAGACACAATAGGCATGAAGCCTTGGATATGCACACTAAAATTCCAGTGCAAATTAATTTAACTACCCAGAAAAACAAGACATAGTAACCACATTTGCTTGTGTACAAGAATGTTATTCCAGCCTGTCTATGCAGATTGCCTATTTTTAAATCAGTCTGTTGCACCAAGTACAACTTGACTATATATTACAGCTACTGTTATGTTATTCTTATTTATAATGTTGTTCCGTATAATTTTATTTAACACTATGAACATATTCATCAGCTTTACTTCTGTTACCTTGTAGAATCTGTACATTTACCTCACCAACAAATTGGAAAAGTAGTTTCTATTTGCAAGCCCTTACCTAAGTCATGGAGGCGGTAAAAAAATGAATCTAATAAAGATGTTTTTTTCTCAAGAGATCACATGTAAAATAACCACAGACAAATATAACTTTTGATGTGTTTAATGTGTTCCTTAGCAGCTGTTGTTTGACCTGTAATCTGCATCCCATCTACTGTAGCTATACCCAGCTGCAGACAGCTGTAACTCTTCTTTTTATTGTACCATTCCAGGGATAAGTACTTTCCCTCTTTCATTCTGACTTCAGGATTTGAGCAGCCAGTGTATAATATCAGGAAACCAGTACAGTTTTAAAGTGGTTAAATTCTATGAAAAACAGTATCCCATTTTATTGAAATCAATAGTTAAGTGGTACATTTGGATTTCAAATGAGAAGACTTCAGAAATAATGTCTTATATATCTGTTCTTTAGATATATACATATCATGCTTTTAACAGTCAATTGAGCATTACAATTAAATTTTGCAAAAGCAATCATCTGTTCCTGCTAAGTCAGATTGAGGTTTTGAGGTGCTAAGGTTGGCAAAGTTTTATAATGGACTCCACAGGAAGTACCATGGGAACTTAGTTTTTAAAGAAACAGGGACTTTAGGCATCAGATTATTTTTTTTTATAGACTGTGAAACATATTTCCTAATAGATGGAAACGTTGAAGATTATGCATGTAACACAGTCCATACTTTCAGTTTTTTAACTGTATGCAGAATCACACTAGATTCTTCTAAATCACAGCATGAACTTTTGGAGAAGGCAGAGTGGTAATACTTAAAGCCACTGACACACTAAAAGAAAAGGTAGGCATATTGATATACTTGATACTAAAGGCAAGATTTGTGAAGATTGTGTAATATTGAAGTACCCAAGAGCTGAAAAGCATCTAACAGATCAGGAGTCAACAAGCTGTGAGGAGCTGTTTTGCTTAACTGTACAGATGGCAGTTTTACTTTTAAGGGTCTTATTAGCTAAAAGAACTGCAAAACGTTCACGAAGTGATGGTGGTTCTAATGGATTACCTAGTGATGTATGGGCACCAGAAAAGCACAGTCTGAGAAATTATCGTTCAATCTCCATAGAAGTGTAGGATATCAGTAAGTGGATCATGTTTTAAAAGACTTTTTTTTTCTTTAAAGGGAAATCCAGGGCAAAAAGGAGAAAAAGGAAACTCAGTGTATGTTTCATATTTTGGAAAAGGACCTCCAGTAAGTACCTAATTGTGAAAAAAATCATATCTTGTAGGAAAACATGTATGGCAAATGTAATTGTTCTCATAACTCCACACTGTTTAATAAAGCTTGGTACGGAAAAAGATTAAAAGCAAATATATAACTGGAACAGATAGCTTGTGATCTTAGTAGAATTAGATCTGGAAGTTAGAAAATACCCAGAACAAAGCTTATAATGATTGATTTGCTAAATGGTTGTCATTACAGGGAGACAGAGGTGATCCTGGTCCCCCCGGCATGCCCGTAAGTAGTCAGTGGGTCCTATACATGCTTTTTGTCTTGAAGATCTTTCAACTTTTCCTTCTTAGTACAGCAAATAAATATTGAGGTTTCTCCCTGCCTGCCTTAAATAGCAAAATTCCAGAATAAAGTCTACCAAACTTCAAGTCCCTATAGTCTACCCCCATGACCAGCTCATGCTGGCTGAAAAAGAGCAGAAACAGACCATACCCATCTGTGTTAGCTGTGCATTGAGCAGTTGTTGCCCTGGTACTCACAGTTTGCAGATTATTTTCTCTGTGAAATTCAAGATACATAGAGATGTGACAACTTCCTCAATGGTATCTGGTGGATCTCCCAAGAACACGTAGCACACTACAGATTTTGACCATAAAAACATATGAGAAGAAGAGAGAGTTTAACTTTGTTGCTGACTCGCACTCTTAATGGCTTTGGGTTCCTCTTCTTATGCCCTTCAAAAAAGTACTCACTGATGGACTGTATCAAGTCCTCACACAGCAGCACAATTACTGACAAAGTATTCTTTCAATCCATTAATAACATATAACTGCATTGTCCAGTATCTGTACAGTATTATCCAGAAACTAGTGCTGAGCTGCTTTAGTAACAGTGAGGTTTCAGGCATGGTATAAGCTTCAGGCCATGGGTGGAATGCAGTGGCCAGTAGACTGAGTGCAAGTGATGCAGGCGTTTTGGAGGGACTAGTTTCATGGAGAAAAGGGTAAGCTCTTGGTATTGGCACAAACAGACCTTTGCCATCTTTTCCAGGGACCTAGAGGATCAAGAGGTACAACGGGCCCATCTGGATACCCAGGCCAACCAGGCTTGCCTGTAAGATCACCCTGTGGTTATACAGCCTTGCATTTTCAAGATATGCATAAATTCTGGTCTACCAACTTTAGAACTTGCCTTAATATGAATCAAAGTCTAGAAATAATTTTTGAGGCAGGTGGTAAAAAGAGAGATTTTTGCCTTGCCTTACGACTTTTCAAGTTCAGGAACTGGAACTTTGTCGAGGTTTGGTCCAGACTAGCCACTGAAATGTTCCTTCCCATACCTGCATGAACATGTTTCACCCTGGCAGTCTGTGGTCATGAAGGAATGCTGCTGGTGCTCTCTCCTTATTCCCTTTCCTCAAGGCCACCTTGTGGGAGATAGAAAAGTGGGAAGCCAGAGTTCAGCCCTTGTAAAGCAGTGACCAATTGCACTTTGGGATAGGTACATCCCAAGAGGAAATTCTGCCTCTAGGTGCTGCTGGCAAGAGGAGGTAATTTTCAAAGCAAAGCTGTCTCTAAATCAGACATATTAACTTGTCTTTGTTCTCTTTTAAAGGGTATTCCAGGTTACCCTGGTTTGCCAGGTGAACAGGTAGGCAATGACTTTTCCTGAATTTGTTAGTGAAAAAATAGATTGATTTATACAAATATGTGAAACGTCCCTTATGGTTATTTGTTACCAAGTTTTTCAGAGGAGTTACTTGATTAAATTCTAATGTCAGCATTTTCTGATTATCTTCAAACTGTGTACATTTTTTGTCAATTAGGGAAATCCAGGTATTGGAGTGGATGGACAAAAGGGGGAGCCGGTAAGAAAACAAATATTATTAAAGAAATAAACTATTATTAAATATATTATTGCTGTAGAATTAGAATTATAACAGAGTCTTGTTGGGTTCCCTGCAACCCATTCATTTGTGGCAATGTGCTCCCACTAATCATGTTAGAATGGGAGGAGAAGTAATGTAAGTTATTGAATCAATTAATTCTGTGCAGAAGTGATTATTTCAGTGAGACGCATACAGGTATCAAGCATATTCTGGAGGTTTTGAAAAGCAACAATCAATATGTTAGTTAGCATTTCCATAGCAATTACCTTCTGCACAGACACTGCCTAAATAATCACAACAGTACCTTCCAGTAACAATGGTTGTACCAGATCAGTGACTGAATGTCATCTCTTGCTATGTCCAGCAACAGATGCAAAGGAAAGGGTGTAAGGAAAGGACAAGCACATAATAATAGTTCTTCTCCCAGTCTCCACCTGTTAGCATACTCAGGTCTTAGAGAACCAATGTGGAATATTTGATTCTTTTCTTCTGTGAATTTGTCCAGTCACTTCTTAGAATTTGGGCAAGTTTCTAACATGCACAACTTTCCATAGCAAAATCAATAATTTCATCTTTACATTCACAAGCCTTGTGCTCAAAGGCTTTGGTCTGGAACACGAGAGACTGTATGTACACACAAGAGATCTGACAATCCTGTAACCATCTCCACAGCAGACTCAGAGCAGGAGCAATGACTGTAGAGTTCTCATTTATTTCCTTAGCCATAACGTTATTTTTAATGACTGATGAGAATAGGAGGGGATTAAGATCGTCAGCCTTGTTCATCTGGGAAGACACTAGAAAGGCTAACAGATGTCAATACAAACCATTGTTTATCTACAGGTATTAGTACATGTTCAATGAGTACAGAAATATGTAGTGTTGTAGTACAACAGGAAAACATGCTGAGTCTCACTGAAATGCTGCATGGAACAGAATGTGTCTCTGCTGTTCCTTTGGCTTTCTCAGGGTGATGTTGGACTTCCTGGGCCACCTGGGTCACCACTGTTAGTTGGACCTCCCGGAGCTCAGCTGTTCAAAGGAGAAAAGGTGTCAATTTGTCTTTGTATTTAACTGTGCTCAACTTGGCAAATACAATCCTGTGATGTAATTTTTGCAAGGATGGCATAGCTTTGGTTTTCTTCACTTTTTGTCATTAGCAAATCACATATCAGGCATCTCAGATGAAGCTGGTTAATCTGGTATTAAATTTCTTTTGTGGCTCTTCACTAACACACTTATTTTTCAGATCTTTGGCACCCTTCTAGGGTGCTGTTTTAATATGAAAATTAAGTGTGATTTATTGTCTATTTTTAATACAAGTTCCTGTTATTTTACTGTACTTCTTCAGTATCCCACCTACTGTAGCCACAGTTGTGTTCCTTAAAACATTGGAATTTTTGTTTAAAAAGAACAGAAGTTAGAAAAATTGCATTATGGAGCCCTATACTGGAGTCTCTGTGTCCTCAAGTCTGATTTGCTTGAATACACAAATGAAAAGGTGAATTTGGGATTGCCAGCCCCTGCAGCCTCAACTCAGGGAACCAATCGATTTCACATATTGGATCTTAGGCTTTGATTATGCAAATGGTGGCTATGTACTGGTGTACAAGGAAAAGGGAAAGGACCAGAAGAACTTATATAAACTCCCCATGTTACTGTAAAGTGTGACATATGCTGCTGTGCAGCACACAACATGATCATGACCATGTAGCCAGCCATGCATCCCATTCAGATTGGGGCTATGCACAAAAGTGTAGATTTATGCACGTGAATACTTGCATTGAACTAAATAGAGCAGCAAACAAAAAAGAACTAGTCCTGCATGTTTGCAGGAACAAAGCCCCAGTTAGCAGGTACAAAGATGCACCTGTCTCACTCCACAGTCATTATGCTGGTTTGACAGTGTTAACAGAAATAAAAATCAGTACATAATTGTTTTTCTTATTTTCTTCTGCCTGATACACCTTGAGGAACAGGCCCAGTGCTTAATACTATTTAACAGTTGTAATTCAGAACAGGACTTTAAAAAAGTTAAACAGCACATAGGCAGGTCCTGCATATTAATATACTTGAAAACTTTCCGTGTATACATAGGGCCAAAAAGGACTACCTGGAGTAACAGGATACAGAGGGCCACGTGGACCCAAAGTAAGTAATATGATGATTTTATTTTTTTTTCCATGGTGCTGGCAAAGTCCTTCTGTGGTTATTAGGTTAATCTTTTAAAGCACAAGGTGATTGAAGAAATAACAGCATTTCTGCTGTGAAATTTAATCACCACCCAAATCAGTGTGAAAGCAAAAATACTTCAAAACCCTTTGGAAAACCTTTCTGAGTCTGTTTTATATGTACCTATTGAATGTTGCCTGGTAGCAAAAGGTCAGTGTTGTTTCCAGTTCAGCTATTGACACATAATGGACTGGGACTGTGAAGAAAATAGAAGCACAGATTCTTTTTTCTCAAGAAGAGAAATAGAGAAGATCTGTATGTGATCTTAAAGGGGCATGATGTATGTTTCACTAAGTATGTTAGGGGAAGACTTTAACTTATTCACGTTATAGATGTCCTCAAGAATAGAGAAGGCAGAGCCACCTGTTTGGAGAAAGAGTTGCTGTTTGGTATCTATTCTAGCTTTTCTTTTCTTTCTGTCAGCATAATTAATTTAAACATTTGTGTGCCAGTAAGGAGTTCCTGAATGCTGAACAGAAGCTGCCACAAAAAAGATTCTGGAGTCTTTACTGCTGATAGATTTGGAGGAGGAAAATACACAGGCAGGAAACTACCAGATCTCAGAAAACCAGAAGATAATTGGGGACAAAAGAACAAGTCTAGTTTATGTTAAAAACTTATTTAGCTTTATACACAGAAAAGAAGAAATGAGAAGCATGAACATCACATTTCTGAGTCTAGCACTTTTTCACAAATTCATTTTGCATCATAAAAGGACCACTGTTACTTAGCACTGGAAAAGGAGACAAACCTGATCTTTCTGTATCAGATTTACTCTGAAAAAGATGGGCTTTATATGCTTGCTCCAATACTAGCTGTCCATGTAGATAATAGTACACTTGTTAGTTATAAGTAGGAACTGTGAAATTGACTGATGCAGCCCAAAAGATGCCCAGAGCTTTTAAAAATAAAAATAAAAATTAAACTGCTGAAAGCACATTAAGCTTGGAGAAGAGACCATAGCAGGTTCCTTGGATAATTGAAGCTACGTAGGCACTGCTAGTAACGCTGTATGAAGTAAGTCCCAGTGGTTGAGCCTAGCAAGTGAAACAAGAACCATTAACCTAATATATACATAACTTAATAAACATGAACAAAACCCAAAATTTATGGCAAACTTAACTGAGCATCTTGTCTAAACAAAGTATGTTGAATGCTCCAGGGTATACTTGGGAGAGGAGAAAAGGGTGAAAAAGGCATTCCTGGATTCCCTGGATTGCGGGTAAGGAAGCTGCAGAATAAACTACTTCACAAATTCACTATAATTAGGTTCATAATATATTTAGAAGTTTAAATTTGTATTTCCAATGAATATTTTGAGGATTTTTTTTAACTAATCTATCATACTATCTGTATAGAAGAGTTCAGAGTCCTGCCCTGGGAGTCACCCGGTCTCAGACTTAAACATAAGCTCATACAAACTTTCTGTCCTTGGAAAGAAAGTAAATCTTTAAGAGTTATCCTCTAAATATTTAGAGCTGCACAAAGCTCTCTGGAGTAGCACAGTACTAATACAGTAATTTTAATGTATTCCATACCTGCTGATGGCAATTTTTTACAGCAGCTTGTGCTTGATTTGTGTAACAGTGCTCACATGGAGCAACATATCCACTACTGTGCTTTGTATAATATGATAAAAAAATAAAGTGAAGACCTGTCTGGTTTACTTTGGACTATAGTTCAAATTCATGCCTATCTCTCATATAAAGTATTTGCAAAAACTTTGCAAAGTATTTGGGAAATATCCCAAGTAATAATTATCTAAGGACTACTAACTGCTCAGCAATTCTGAATAATAATACTACTGGGAAATATCCCAAGTAATAATTAGCTAAGGAGCATTAACTGCTCAGGAATTCTGAATAGGTGTAATTTCAAATGCTTTCATTCTACTTGCTTTTATCAGGGTAATCCTGGTTCTTACGGACCTGCAGGTTTTCCTGGAATGAAGGTAAGAAGACATAAAGTATAAGGAGCTCCCTGAACAGTGGGATCACTGAGATTTGGTCTTCTCTGGATTTGTGCACATCTGGAATTTCCACTTACTCGATAGCTCACATTGCATTCCTTCCTTTCTCTCCTGCTACCTGTTGCATGTATGAACTCTGTCTTTGAATTTCAGCTACTCTCTGAAATTTGGCTGAAATTGGCTAACAGGATCTGAAGTTGCAAGCAGGAGGAAAAGCCAGTAGGACACGCATATAACATGATAGAAAAGCTACATAGTGTGTAACTTTGGTTGCCATGGTGACAGTGTTTTTGTAATTTTGTGTTACATGCATGTTTTGTTTAGATTTATGGCTCAAGAAATTCCAGTTTTGCTGTTAAGTCTGCTAAATATTAGTTATGAACTTACAACATCTTACTGGAGTAAACAACAGATATAGGTATATAGTTCTACATCTTGCCCTTTTTCCTATCTCCTCTCTCCAGCTCATTTTCAAATCTAGTTAAGATAATGATCATGTTATTCATAAATCACCTTAATGTACAGATATTTGCATCCAGAGTTATGTTCCAGGGGACTGTTTTATCTGCAAAATTACTTTTTACTTTGTTTTTTACCACTGCCTACCAAAAGAGTTTCAGTACTGAACGGATGAGTGTATTAGTAGATCATAAAAGGAGCGGAGGAGCTGATATGCAGCCACCTGCCATGCAATAGTAGTTCAGCAGGCAGCAAACCAATTTCAGCTGTATTAAGCCTACAGTCTATTAGAGTCTGCTGGTATGTATTCCAGCTAGTTCTGTGGCCCAGCTACACCAAATCTGCTGACCACTATCTAAATAACCTGGTGATACATGTTCTGGGGTTTTTTTAATGGAAGAGATTCTGTGAAACATACCATCTCTTCTGCAAACCCAGAGAATTTTCTGAAACAAACTGCAGATGCTATTATAACAGGACAGTATTGTGTGACTGCCTTACTGGTTTTTGTTCAATTACTTACATTAATGTCTTAACGGATTAATCAAATTATATTTATGTGACCCGTTCAGGGGGAAACAGGATTTGCTGGTTTTCCTGGAGAACCTGGCTATCCAGGCATACAGGTAAAAAAGCCAACAAACACACATGCACACGTGCGCGCGCACACACACACACACTCCCCTATATAAATGCTAATGATTCCTTCCAAATGTACCTGCTTATCAGACCATTTTCTTTTCTACAGTCATAACTACTTTTAAGATTTACTGTTTTCATGATAGTCATAGTTACCTAATGCAATGGTAGTAAATAACAACGTAAGTAAACATTCCTGCTTGGTGCATATAACAGTGGAAATTCCATTTTGCATAAGACAGGAATTGGTTAATCCCAATTGCCAATAGTTCAACTATACCGGTATAGCTATCTAATCCATGAATTGTAGTACTCTGCAAGTTATTCATGGTTGAGCTGCATTTCCCAGAGATGTATGCTAGGTAAAGAAACCTGCTATTTAGGTAACAGTACGATCCTATAAACTTTGGTCCATGAACTAGCATGATAATTGGCATCAAATGAGGTGGCAAAATTTGATTCAGATGGGCTTGTTTGCATGACTTACCAAAGTCTCTTTGCATGTGTTCAACCTGTTCACATAAGTGGCTTTTTCAAGATGGTTAACAGAATGGAAATTGGACAGGATCATCAGTAGAGACAGCAGGGTTGAAAAAGCTCATCATCAAAGTTATTACTACAGTACAGAGGACAAAAACAATACTGCGGAAATTGTGACACTGACGAACTTGCTTCTAAAGGTTCTGAAATACAAAAGTCAAGAAGTGTCTATTTCTCTCTGAAATAATCTTTTTGGAAAGCTGCATATAAAACAGTAACTTTCCTTAAAGCACAAGTGGATGCACCTGTGAAATCAGAGCAGTGACGCTCAAGAGATTTTAGCAAGAATCACCTCTGTAATAAATTGAAGATTAAGATGGGAACACGCTCTACATAATCTATGATGACTAAAGGAAATAAGCTGTGGCTGGTCCAAACTTGCAATAAGTAGTATCCTGCTAAAGACACAGTTGAAAGCAGACTAATAAAAAGGAACAAACAGGTTTTCAAGAAGTAGGTTTACAAATAGGAAATGACATGCACATGGAGTAAATAAGTAAAAGTACAATAAAAACATCTGTTTTAGTCACAGGCTTACTTGTTTCAAAGCTAGGACTGCCAGGAGAGTGCTAGATCAACTTCTTTGGCCAAGATTTCATTTATGTAGTCATACTTGGGGAAAAAAAATTGTCCATGGATGTTCATTTTTCTGCCATTTGCCCATTAGCAGCTTCACAACAATGTGGGATCATTCAGATACTATTTACAGAAACGTTGCATGTCTGTCTTAGTAACAGAAAGATCATTACAGTCCATTACTCCCCAAAACTAGAATCAAACCTTAAGTGTTGTACTGTTAAAAAGTACTCACCCTGATGTGCATATTGTGTTAGCTGGGGCCATCATTAATAAATTTGAGACAAGATGTTGTATAGACAGAAAAGTGCATTCTTCTGTCTCCATTGATTAGCCTAGAGCCTGAGAAGTCATCAATTATCACTACAAACAGTAAGCAAAGAATAATTAATTGTTGGTAGATTATACTAGGGAAAAGTTTGAATGCGCGCAGTAATGACTTGGAAAGATGAAATTCCAACTGCTAATACATGGAGCAAAAAACCCCGAATCAAGTATAGATTCAACTTGAAAAAAAAATCAAGTTAACTCATACAGGTATGCAAAATTCAGAATGATAGTGCACATGCTGTAATTTTGCTTGAAAAACAACTGGATAAAGCTGATTATTCCTGAAAAGTGCAAATCTATCTAGTCTGCATCAACTGTTCATCTGACCCCGCCAGATGTTGCTTATGATCTGCTAAAAATCACATAAACTGGAGGAAGAATATGATTAGAACTCATCCTGAGAATAACCTGTCCTCATGTAGATTTTCTGAAATAAACACGTTCAAATAGAATCTAAGATACACTCAGATTTAAGAGAAAGAAAGAGTCAGGAAAAAACCAGCTGCATTCAAAGTAGATTTAATCTTTAAAAAAATGTTAACTTTTGCTTAAAGCAAAGAATGCACTTCAAGGAATTGTTGGCATACCTTTTGATCCTGAAGTCTGGACATTGGCAACGCTGTCTGCCAGCAACGTGCCCTTGCTGCAAAGGCACCTAATGCTATCCTGGGCTGCATTAGGAAAATTATTGCCAGCAGGCTGAGGGATGTGATCCTTGCCCTCTACTCAGCACTGGTCTCCATCCTTGGAGATACTCTAAAGCTGTCTGGACATGGTCCTGGGCAACCGGCTGTAGGTGGTCTTGCTTCAGCAGGGGAGTTGTACAAGATGCTCTCCAGAGGTCCCTTCTAACCTCAACCATTCTGTGATAAATATAAAAAAACACAGAAAGCAACTTCAGACAAAATACAAGAGAGGATATGTGTCCTGTTGAAATCAGTCTGAGACCATTTGTCTCTGCTACTAATGTAATGAGTCTCATCAAAATAATGAATGGTCTTTACAGGAAGTGCAAAATGTTTATGGCCATTGACATCATATAAAGCTATAGAAGCTTACAGAACAAATGCAGTGTTTAATGCTCAATAGGGATATCACTAAAACTGATAAGTGATTATAAGCTTTCATTTTAAGAAGACTCCAGGTTACAGAATACATGAGAGAGATGCTTCTGTTGGATATTTTTAGCATTTTTATTTTTTTTAATACACTATTGGCAAGTCAAGTCTCCTGAAATTTTTGTGGGAAGAGAAAACAGTATCAGTGAAGAAAATAATCCAAACATAGGTATGCCACTATGTAGGAGTGTACCAACAGTGAAAAATACAGCAAGTACGAAGCTGCCATCCAGAGAGGGTCATAAGACCTAACAGCCTAAAGACAGATTTTCAGAGACCACCACTGGAATTTGGCACTTGCAGAGATACCAAGAACTGAAATTTTTGACCTTGGCTCATTGACTCTTCAGTTCTTTCTTGTGTTCTGGTTGTGTCATTTTAAAATCAGCACGGAAGTCATGTAAGACTTGGGCCATATCCATCTATTGTACAAATCTTTGATACTTTTATCATCATTAAATTAATTTTAAATCTGAAAATAATTTGTCAGTTTATCAGAGGAGGAAAAATGCTAGGTTTATTTTTTTCTTTCCTACCACACAGAAAACTCTTTGTCGTTAGGGAAGACAAAGTTATATTCCTGTTTAAAATAGCCAAAGATGACACAATGGTGTTATTTCATTATGCAAGGTACAGTCAAAGGAAAAACGCCAGCCAAAAGGCCAAAGGTCAAGAGGACCACAGTCAGTGACAGCTCTGGAATTGTTTAAATATTGTATAGATACCAACTTTAAAAAAAAAGCCCAGAAAGAGGCATGGACTCCTTGATTTTAGTTGTGTAAGAATGGGTATCCAGTTTTGTAGTCCCAGTTCTCCTTGTCTGTGTCCTAAAAGGCCCTGAACTCCAGTCCCAGGAATGCAACCTCACTACGCAGTTCCCACGTTCACATTCCTGTTTTCTCAGTTCCCATTTGCTGCAGAGAGCGAGGCTGATTCCTAATCTACAAAGCAAAAAGTGTAATACAATTTGCCACATAAAAGACTTCCCTGAAGTCCACTTCACTTGCAATTCTAAGTATAAAATCCAAGCTAATTTAGAAATCTTCCAAGCAGAAGTGATTTTCCTTGCCATTAGTAGGTACTTTTATGTTTCCCTGAGACATTTTAAACTTCTTATACAAACTTGGAGTATCTCTTACCATCAATAGTATCTGTCAGACAGACTGAGGCCTTTTTTCTTAATGCTTATCTGTCATCATAGAAGTAATTTCAAAATTCTGTTATAGAATTTTAAGGCAAATAATTACAGCTTGGTTGTTAAATCAAAACATCTCAATTAAATAGGGTACTGATTTACTGTAATTGATTCATCTTTACAATACATGAATGAAATCAAATTCAGCAGTCACAAGTTCTGAAGAGTCAAATACGTAAGTGTGATAGGTATATTACTGTTCAGTCACTGATATCCTGAAAGATAATGATTATTTTAAATCTTGTTGCCTGTTTTTAAATGTTATAAATTGTCAAAATCAAGTTTCCCAGGTGATGTGTCACGTCCTTACATACCCCACCATTGTTGCAATTTTCAGTTACATGCTAGCACACCGCATATTTGTGTCTATCAGTAAAATTTATTGTTGGACTTTTTTACAGGGGGATCCAGGAGAAAAAGGGCCCCCAGGTCCTCCTGGAGCTGTTGGAACTCCACTGCTTCCTATAAAAGGTTATAGCTAGTTTTAACTAGTCTTTCTGCTGTATAAAGTGTATAGGACCTATTTTGCTAAGGTGTTTGAAAGTGGTCACTAGGGATTCAGGGGACAGGATGGTAAAACATTATCTTCCTAGTGGCCGCATTCTGTGTTTGTTTGTGTCTAACTGATCTTACTGGAACTATGTTAAACATTCAAGTTTCAGATTAAATGTTCCCTTGAAAGACCTTCATGCATACAGTCACAGCTAGAGATGCAGGACTATCCCTCGTTATTGGACCTAAGCATATTGAGGAAAAAGCTATGAAAAATAAGCCCATGCTGGATAATGGACGGCAAATAAGAAAACTGGGCTTCCCATTGTAATTCAGAATTCCTATTTTCAGAATTGTCACAACACACAAATTTTAGACTACAATTAAGCTTTCTGTTGCATAGCAGGAGTGAAATCCTGGAACTAGTACTCCCAACAGAACACCTGTCAATCTTATTACCTTCCTACCTAAACCTCAGGCTGGGTTTTTATGTCCCAGCTCCCTTTATTCCCATCTTTATAATCTAGTTGGTGAAAAGGTGTGTGGAAGTTCTTACCTCATAGCAGGAGGCAGTGGAGAACAGCCAAGCCTGCTGCCTGGAAGGGATTTGCTTTGGCAGCTCACATTTGGGGAACCTGTATTGTAAAAACGTTTTAACAGAGAACTTGTCATCAATTGTATTTCTAGTGCAGCAAATGCTGACTGTGAACACAGAAGTAAGTTACAACACAACCCCAGTTCAGCAGAAGCTCCCCTTTAGACAGGGGCCTCATCCAAAAATCAATTAAATTTGTTTGCCATTGGCTTCTGTGTGTTTCTAGACCATGCAACAAAAGACTTAACCCCATGCTTAATATCTCAAGTAACATTTAAAATTAATCATGTGCATGGTATGTGACTGGATACATTCTTCAGAGAAAGAGGCCTTTAGCAGAATTGTTTGCGAACAGAACAACTGCCAATGTCTTGTTTTTCCAATTTAATGAAGCCTTTTATATCTGATTCAGTTTTTCTTTATTGGTGTGTAATTGCAATTTTTAAATTTATTCATTATAGTTTTTAAAATTTTAAAAGTTGTATAATTTCAGCTAGGATGATCCTGAAATGACCTCCCTGTGTGCACTGCCAAATATGCATAACATGAGATGCACATTTATTTTAAATGGTACATGTATTTATTTTGGGCAAACACTTCTCTCAGCATTCTGAAATACATAGGACAAAGATACTGCTACGGAGTGACGAAGACTTAAAACTGTGCCCATGAAATGGACAGGAATCTGTAGCAAAGTAACCAAATCCTCCCACCATAAAATTAAATTGTTACACATTTAAAAATGTTTCATAAAGACAAAAGAAGTTACTGTATTTTATTTTGGTTGCACTTTAATTTAGATTTAAGCTGTCGATTGCATAAAGTGTTCAATTCACACATTTTTATAATTCTGCGTAGGTCCACAAGGAGATCCTGGATTTCCAGGTCCTGCTGGTGATCTGGGGTCAGTTGGACCAATTGGTCCTGCAGGCCTGCCAGGAAGACCAGGAGATGATGGAACAAGTAAGAGAAGTAGGGGATAACATGTGAACCATATACCAGTAGGAGAGAAACCAGCTAAAAGAAAACTGTTCTTTGTTCTTGCTTGATGCAAGTCACCAACATAAGGATTTGAGCTCTACAAAGAGTTCAGTAAAAGTATTAGCTCAGCACTTAGTGGTCAAAAAAGAACCAAAATGATCCAAGCAGAACATTAGGAATTACCAGAACAGGAACAGAAGAATGCCACCGTGCACTGTAAATACATGGTATGCCTGTATATGGAGTGCTGTGCTCAAAAATTCTATTCTCTATCTCAAAAAGATATAAAGGAAGGTGAGGAGGATGACTTTGCTCTGTATAAGAAACAAGATTAACTAGGATGTCTGGAAATGTGATAACGGGGAGGAGGAAAAGAAGCATTTGAAGGTCTAAAGCAGGAGCCTCTTTTCCTGGGAATCCCGAGAAACCAAAAGATTTAGATGTAAGTCTTTGTTATATAGAAGCTCTTCTTCAGGACAGTTCTGAATGGTCTGTAATTTCCTCCTTGATATCTTGTAGTAATTGTTACTCTGAAGCTGTATGGGCCATATACCATTATTTTCTTCATAGGTCTGCCTGGCCTGCCAGGAGTAAGTGGGGTACCAGGACCTCAAGGTTTTCAAGGTGACCCTGGTTTTCCTGGAACAGGTGAATCAATTCCAGGAAGACCTGGATTTCCTGGACCACCAGGCCTACCAGGACAGCCAGGAAGACAAGGCCTACCTGGACTACCCAGTAGGTTCAACAGCAATTTATATAGCGAGAATATCATTCTGCATAGTAACAGATTCATTGCTTTTGTTGCTCCTACAAAAAACATAGAGATGAAAAGTAGATTTTGACAGATATATCAAACTTTACATGTGATGTAGAAAACTTGTTTTTCCTATTAGTTGTCGGTCAGTGAGATGTCAAGATTTTCATAGTTTTCTGGGTGATTTAAACCCACGAAGTGACATATATGAAAAACGTCCCTAAAAATGTATCACCTGAAGTTAAAAACACAGCCTGCTGGGGAGGAAGCCCAAATCAGCATCCTTTAGTAAAGAAACAAGAGTCATAAAATTCCACAGTGGAAAAAGAAAGTAGTAGTGGCAAGGAAAAAGCCATGTGTCAACATCTACTCTAGCCAGACTGACTCTTGTAGTATGATCTATGAGCAACAACTTGTAAAGCATTTCATAAGATCTCTAGCTTTTCACATGAGGATAACAAGATTAACGAGAAGAGAACATGTGACCTAAGTTGTGGAAACAGACAACCTGATTTATACTAGATGTACAATTTGTTTTTTCAAAGGTGTAATCTGTACTGACAGAGGGATCCCTGGAGAACCTGGAGCAAAAGGTCAGATAGGCCTTCCAGGAAGAAAAGGTGAAAAAGGAGAAAAGGGTAAGTATACCTGGATAGCAACAATTTGAGTATGAGACCTTTGCCAGTTATGTCAGACCTAAATTTGCAAGACGTTTATTGTAACTTGGAGGATAAGGCCCATCAAAGCGTGGAGTTAAATGGCCCGTTAGCACTGGGGCTTCCAAGTCAGTAGAGTCATATCAGTGCACCAGTTTTTCAGCACTGTAAAAACAGACTGATATGGTTCGCTCCTTTGAAGGCCGTAATGAGATAAATTGTGCACTACTCACACAGGAAAGGAGGAGGGTGGTGTTATTTTTTGTGTATTAATGTTGCAACTGTTTCAATGTAATTTTGATGCGTTCACATAGGAAATCAAGGCCTCTGCTCATGTAGTGCTGGTCCTCCTGGTCCCCGTGGTATGCAAGGACCTCCAGGTACTCAAGGAAAGAAAGGACAAATGGGATACCCTGGAAGACATGGAGAAAAGGGTGATCCAGGCTTATCTGGTGCAATGGGATCACCAGGGCTCCCTGTGAGTAGTTTTCATGAGCTTCAGTAAATAAATAACATCAAGTTACCACTTATGCAGGAGGCATTTAAGCAGACCGGTGGAGAAACTGCCTTGGAAAACCGAAAGTTTTATCTACTGCTGCTTATTACAGTCTTGTTGGAGGATGCATTTTATTAGCTTCTGTCTGATTTCTCTTGCAGCAGTGGGAGGAGTTTTAGACTGAGAGACAGAATCCCATGCTTTCTTTGTGAGGTGGTCAGGAGGCTCAGGAAAGCTGGTGTATGTTCATCTTGTTTTGTTTCAACTTGTTTTTACTTTTAGTTTTGAAGACCCATTGTTTTTTCTTGAAAATATTGTAGATGCACAAATTGCTCCACTGAAGATGGTTTTTCAGTTATTTCAAAGGAAAGCATTTCCAGCAAAACCTTACCAAGGCAAAGAATTGCAGGCTGTCAGCAGGTCAAGATGGATTCTATGCTACGACATCCATCTGGGGGGGGCAGGGTCTGAACAAAATGGAACCCTTTTTTTTCTCAGGCATTTCAAGTTGTTTTCTTTATTCCTTTTTTAGAAATTAATTGAATAACTTAATTTATTTGTTATGCTTAATAAAATATGAGGCAGTCTGAACTGTAGAGTCTTTCACTCCCACAGAGTCTGAAAGGCATTGCTGTTTGTTAGCGTTTAACCCTGTACTGTTCCATATTACTTTATAATCTCCCATTTTCAGTCACTACTCAGCCAAAGTTTGTTCTCCACAAGGATCAGCTACTATAGGCAATGTCTTGTCTCTCTAACGATACATATTGGCAATGAGGCTGAAATGGAATAAAAATTTTGCCTTTGATTTAATAGTTCTTAGAAGGAAAAATTACTATAATCAAAATAAAGAGTTTTCATTTGCTCAAATAGCTTTGTTGCAATGTAACAATTTCATTTCAAGTTCCTCAAGAGCAGAAACTGAATTAACTTTTTGGTAGTAAAGATTCTGAGTACTAGAATCATTTGACATCAGCATACAATGTTCTTTTTTTCCTAAGACCAGTTCATTCCAGTGTTAACAAATTTGATACCCAGTTTTTCACGGGAAAACCCTATAAAGATTTTTTCATGGCAAGGTGGGGGGAAGAAAATAATTAAGAAATATTTATAATGTACCTTTAGGTCAGATGTGTATTTCTACTTTAATATTGGCTGTCAGCAGGATTAACAAACAAAATAAATTTGAGCTCAAGACCTATATGTTTCATGGGTCAGTAATTTACTGGGTGATGCTTGTTGCCTAACTCAGTGAAACTAGCTATTACTTTTGGAAACAGACTTATTTAATGTGCTTCCTATAGTTTATCTTATTCCCCACAGTGAGCAGTAATTCCAAACACCACTTTAACTACTTCAGGATTACATTATAAGATGATTTATTTGATTTGCTGTGATTTTGTTCCGCTTGTTCTGGTCTGGGATGTGAACTGTACATCCAGGATGCTGCATACCAAAATGATGCCAAATAGAGGGGTTTTTTTAATATACTTTCTTATGTGTGAGAGCAATTTCTTTGAAAATATAGGTATATATGCTTGGCTTTATGACTCTTCCATTATGTGGGGTTTTTTTGTTTGTTTTTTTTGAGCTTTTGGTTTGTTTTAATAGTAGAACTCTTTTTCACATGAGGAATTCCTTAGATTTTTCCAGAACATTTTATTTCAAAAAACAAAACAAAACAAAACCATTGTGGGACTGAAGAAAGGAAGTGGAGGGGCTCTTCCATTCTAGTTCCAATGGTTTCATTACAAGCGTTGCATTTGTTTTTATTTTTCTTTTCTTTGTTAGTTTGAAAGTATGTTTTAGCCCTTGTGGTTCTGAAGTAAAGCTTGAAGCCTTGTCCTGAACACTTTGGTGTTCTTAGGTTACTTAAGTGAGAAACAAGGACAAAGTAATCAGTTTGGAAAGAAATAATTCACTTCAGTACAAAAGTGCTTTGGTCTAATGTATGTCCATTTTTCTGCTATCTTTTCTTCCCAAATATATCATTTCACTTTTAAACACTAATAACTCGTCACTGCCAACTTGAAGATCTAGACATTTTAACAAATAGTCACTGCTTGTTTTAGATACACCACATTTTTCAGAAGTCTCCTGCCTGTTTTACAATTGTCATGATTTACAATCACTTTATAAATTGTATTTCCTCCACCTATCTCTTAGTGAAAGATTTTGAATAACAGAGGAAACTGGCTAAATAATACCCCAGTTTTTCAACCCTAGCAGCCTTTTACTTCTATGTAAATTTCATACGATAAAATATATTTACCCACATGTACTGTTGCAAGATCAGACCCTCGCCAATGATAATATGCAAACCACACTCTGCTTGGAGAGCTGAGAGCACAAATCAGCATAAAAATACAGAAAAGTACTTGTTTCCCCTTGAAACCTGTCAAGTCATAGATTCTTCTGACAGTACCAGGTACTAGACGTAGATGACTTTTTTTTATTGGCAGCTTTGTGGGCTTTCACTCAGCAAAAAAGCATCACTTACCTACTACTATGTTCACTTCCAGGAGGACAGCCTCATCCAGCAGTCACCACACTCCAGAGGATCCCTTCCTGTGTAACCTGGGTGGATTGTGGGTTGAAGTCTGCAGTGGGAAGAGTTTGCGAATTGTTTGCATCTTAATATTCTTGCATTTACAGCCATGGACCTGATTCTTCTAGCATTAGTTTCTTATAGTTGTGTATCTGTGCATTTGGCAGAGCCAGGCTGAAAAGGCCAGGTGCCATTGACACACCTCTTTATAGACATGAAAAGAGATAAGAGTTTCTTTATGGCATGTTACTTTAATTGGCCTGGTTTTGGGAAACAATGCAAGAGCAAGACATAGATACCTAATTTTCCCTTTAATTCCCACATTGATTCCTTGCTGGAGATAACCGACTCTTTTTTTTTCTTTTTCTTTTTTTTTTTTTTATTTCAATGGTAAGGGGATACCTGGTTCTGCTGGACAGCATGGTGAAAAAGGAGAGAAGGGAGATCCAGGAAGAGTTAGAATAAAAGGTAAACACACATTTTATCATTAGCTTTTTTGTTTCCTATACAATGCCTAGGCAATAGTGTGAGGAAACCATATTCATCTACTCTTTAATAAAGTCATTAATTTAGTAAGTGACTGAAGCCTAGAGGTCATGTACATCCCGACTGCTTTCTTGGTAGCATCTTGTTCATTTTCTTCTTGCTCAACACAAGATCAACACAAGATCTTGTGGTTTTTATTCTATAGTTGGGCCATAAAACAGTTTTAACAGCTCGTTACTAATGCTAACAAATGACTTTTCATGTCATATGATTGATAATCAGGGTCTTACAGAGGTCTGTATAGCAAAGACTAAGCAGAATACAATTACTGTGAAAGCATGAAGAAATACTGTTGTATAGAAGCCACTCAAAGTCTCAATGGCTATTCAGATTCCTGCTCCTATTTCTAAACATTACTCTTGACCAGGCGTTGAAGAGAAACAATAGGCCACTAGTTGCACAACTGAAATTCTTGTAATTAAATAGATCAAAACCTCTCCATAGTTATGGTTATGATTTGCAAAAGCAGAAAAATACGAGAACAAGAAATTACAGCAATCCAATGGCAAACCTTAGTTAGAAATGCTAAACTAATTATTCAGACAAAAGATTGTCCATGTTATTGTTTGTGAAAAGTTAGCATAGATTTGGATGCCTGTGTTTGTTTACAGATGTTGGAGCAGGGAAAACATTTGCTGTTTATTTGCAAAAGATTTCTTGTCACAGCAAAATGAGTCTTTGGGTTAGAATATTTTTATTGTTCTTTATGCAAAAATTACATTTTCATAAATATCAGTGCAAAAAAAATCTAGGGGTAAAAAAAGAATAAAGAAAAAATTAAAAACATTTTGGAGAATATTGATGCAAATTTTCTGCATCATGTGGCATTGCTATATCCTGATTTCACTGAAATCAAGAATAAAACTCTGATTTCAATAGCAAAATGTTTTCACTCTGTATATAGCATGAACAAAGGTCACGTTCTTGTGGTGCCTGTAAACATGTCTTTTACAGAGAGACCAAGTTTTTCCATGAGGTGTCCAACTACATACTGCCTTACTAAGCCTAAAATGCCTCATTAAGGAAATGTGAATTCAAGAATTGGAAATTATCGTACAGATATGATGAATGGTTACCCAGCATTTACCTGAGTAGAAATAAAAAAACCCCAAAACTTACTGCAAATATTATACTTTCTTTTTTTAAATTGTTTTAAGGAATAAAAGGTGAAAGAGGTCCTACTGGGGTTCCAGGATTTCCAGGCCAAAGAGGTAATGATGGCAAAGATGGGGAACTAGGATTGCCTGGGGAAAAAGGAGCTGAGGTATGTTTGATTTTCTCAGAATGTTTTTCCATTTCAGTTAATTTATTGTCTCATGAAAGGGCTAGCTACTTAAAGAAAAGTACCATTTTATTCCAGATTCCTAGCAGATTAATCACTTGTATCATTTTATGTTAGCCTAGTTCAAAAAAAACCATAGTTTTTATCCATTGAAAAATTATTTCCTTGGAAGTATTACTGTTTATTTTGGTACTCCTGAACATAATTTCTGCATGTAATGTGTGCCAATATTATGGAATCAGGAAGAAAAAAACTCCACAAAACTCCACCCTTTGTTCCTATTGCCTTTGAATATTTAAAACTACTAATATCATCCGTGTAGTCACTTAATTGTGGAAGAGTGGTTTCTCCAGATAATTCTTTAACATGCCTTTTGATAATCAAAGAAATCAGATCTTGTTATTTCTTATCAACAATTTCTTTCTTTTAGGGCGATTCTGGAGTACCACTGCAAGGTGATAAAGGATTCCCTGGGGTCCCAGGACTTCCTGGGGTAAAAGGACAGATGGGATTGCCTGGTTTGGGGTTTCCTGGCCCTCCAGGAGTCAGAGGTAGCCCCGGAGACTTTGGTGATACTGGTAATGTTGGGCCACCTGGTCCAAAGGGCCAGAAAGGTAATTTTGAATATTTACATTAAGAACCAAACCACAAAATACATATACAGCGTTATGAATTTATAGCAAAAATCAATTTTAGCAAGCTCAGTGGTCATGTGAAATACGGGCACTGAAAAGTACAGTGCTGTCAGCATTTAGCAGCAGACCCTAGTGAGAATATGAATTGCTAGGGGCCTTAAACCTGCAAAGCACCACTTGCACACTATCAGAGAAATTATTTTCTGGAGTGAAGAGTATTCCTGAGTGTAAGGATTTGCATGGGAATGCTTTTTTGCTGAAGGAGCAGGAAAGTACAACACATAATTAAGGCTTGGTCTGTTTTTTGGTTATAAAAAATCCCTACCAAAATTAAAAAAAAAAAAATCTACAGTGATAGCAATATGTATGAACCAGAAATGTACATAGAATTGAGATGAAAATATTATTTCTTTCTTGCAACAGACTATTGCAAAGACAAATTTCTGCAACAATTAAAAAAGATATCTTTGTCTTTACAGAATACAACCATATTACAACAATTTGAATCACTACCAATATTCTATACAAAATAAGAGTCAAGAAAAATATATTTTAAGATTCTCCATCAAACCTTAAGTAATATGGAAATAACAATGTGCATAAACAGTCGCGTATCTTTACCTTTTCACATCTGGTTGGTTAGTTCCACAGAAATATTACAGTAAATGTTCAGGCTTCGTTTATTCTAAAATCAAATAGGCCTGTTTCTGTCTCCCTCTTGCTTCAGGTGAGACTGTCTGCATTACATTACCGTACCCTGGAAATCCAGGTCCCCCAGGTTTTAAAGGTGTTCAAGGTATGTTTACAGATGGGAGAATTTTTTGTTTTAATTGAAATAGAGTTTTAAGTTGCTAATTAAAAAAAGAAGCTATCCTAAAAAGATACACTATTCTAGTTTTTCAACAGATACATCTCTCAAAATGCAAAACTGCAAATACACAGGAATATACTGATCTAATAGAACCAAGGGCTAGACAGCTGCAGTTTGCATTATCAAAAGGCGTGCAGGCTGCCTCCACAGAAATGACTAAATGAAGGTAGCTTGAAAAAGGTGGCTTGAAACTCTGTCCTGCCTCATCTAAAATGCATGAGACTCTCTAAATTACGCAGATGGCTGGAGTCGGATAAGACCCAGAATATGTACATCTGGATACCAGGAAAAAAAAGAAAAAGGCATGTGAGGCAAAGATATGCTCCAAGTCTGTAATTTCTAAAACAGTATTGCTCATGGCAAGTTGCAATTGAGCCCTAAATTCTGAATACTTATTACCGTTACTTCAACTTGTTCAACTTAATTTAAATTCAAAGAACTCATCCAGGAACGGGCAAAATGTTTCTTGTGATCACCTCCAAAACATTTGAAATACGTGAGAAAATTCTGATCAGAACAAATGGAGAAACTGGATTTTCAAGCCCCTTAATATGGTATTACACAGCTCCCTGACATCAGTATTGTGGGTGGTAGCTAAAATTTATACAGACATGAAAGAACAGGGCTTAGTGTATTAAGCTCATGTGCACCTCCAGAAGCAGCATATAACACAGGACAATATAAGAATTTGAGTTGATACCTGTCATTCACTAGGTTAATATTGCTGATGTCCTGTAACATTAAAATATTATAGGAGATTATTTTTTTTTTCTAATTTACTCTGGTGATTTTCAGTCTGCTGTTTATGGATTAGGGAACAAGTCCATTTAGAAAAACAGCAACCATGCATTTGGTTGTGACTTGGGTGGTGGCTCTTGCCCAAAATGTCATAAGCAGATGAAATCTACTTGTCTTCAAAGTACATGAATTTGCATGGGATAAAAATGCAATAGTGTTTCCTTAGATCACACAGTTTAGAGCTCTTGTCAGTTTTTACATATTTTCTTTCTGTTTCCAGGACCAAAAGGCTTAAAAGGACTCCCTGGTCGTCCTGGACCAAATGGCTTTGATGGGCAAAAAGGCCATCGAGGCAGGCCAGGAGCAGGAATCCCTGGACCAGAAGGTGAATTGTGCTTTTCTTAATTCAGGAAGCCTGCCGGTCAAGTTGTAATGCATACATGCAGGGTAAGGTAGCTACCATGGTAGAATAGCATAGGAAGCACATTTGAACAAAAGCTAATGGAGGAGGAATCTTTACCAGTTTCCCTTTCTTTCCTCCAGAATTGCAGGTGCTGCTATAACCTAAAGTTCAGTGTCCAGAGAGAAAATATTCTCAGAAAACTGAGAATAATTAGTATCACTTTAGCAAAGGGATTGAACTGGACAAGAGTGACAGTACACAAGATAGATGCTGCCCGAAAGAAAATCACTGCCACTTCCCACAGGAATAACTACCTCCTTCAATCCTCATGTATAATGCATTAGCTGTAAATGAGAAACCTGAAATGTAATGTATGATGTTATTTTTCTTTGCAAAATGATAATTTAATTCTGGTTAGGTTTACATTATAATATCCCACAGTTTTGGAAAGAAAACACCCAACTTCTGAATTATGCCCTATTTGAATTTAAAAATCATATCAACAGGCTTTCGAGGCAAAGCTGGTGATCCTGGTGATGAAGGTGAAAGAGGATCTACAGTTGATGGTAAAAATGGCCCTCCAGGTCCACCTGGCATAGATGGTCAGAAAGGTGTTCTGGGTGATACCACATATGGTCCTCCAGGAATCCCAGGCAACAGAGGACTGCCAGGACCCCCTGGTGCACAAGGAGCAAGGGGTGATCCAGGCATTCCTGGGCCTCGAGGTATGAGCCAGTTTTTATGAAGCATTTCCATGTGTTCAAAGGAGAAAACTGAGCAGTCAGTCCTGATTCAGATAAAACTTACTCTTTACCTGGATCCATAATGGTGACTGTTCACATTTTTACAGTTATGGTTGATCAGCCACTGAGATCATCTGCACTGCGGGAAGGGGAAGATGCCTTTACCCAGTCCTTGGATTAACCATACAGTTTTCTATTCTTACTACTGTTACTTTCTTGCCTAGTGGCCATATGTGCTTAGGTCTTCCTGCTCTGCCACACAGATAGTCCCTGCCTCAGATTGCTTACTCAAATCTGAAAAGACTGGCAAAAGGTGGGAGAACACTCAGGGAGAGAGGGGTGAATTTCTTTGCCCAGAGTTATACGGTATAATCCTCAATATCTCTTCTCATTTCTGCAGGGGAGTTTTGCTGGTTGCTGCAGATGTCTCCACAGCACCTCTTCTTTCCCACTTCATAGCAGATATTGCTTTTTCCTTTTATAGGTCTTCCTTTTGCTCAGCCCTAAGCAGGCACACACACCCTTCACCCTTCTGTGCAGGGAACACCTATAGAACTGACCCCAGTGCTGTGTAGCTGGTACAGGCCAGTGAGTTCCTTCCGTTCTTCTATACATCAGAAACTAGCTTTTTGTGCCATAAGTCATCCTTGCCTATAGGTGAGAGCTGAATTCATATTTGTTTCTGAAAGAAAGAAGCTCTCCACAACAGCCAATTCTAAATTCCAGAAAAGCATATTTTCCCAAACTATGCAAAAACTAGAGAATAAGTAAGATATTACAATAACTGAGCATGTAAATCTCAAAATTACAATTAGGAATTCAGAGAGATGGCAAGTAATGGAAGTAAAACATTTTACAATGTTTTTTGTTTCCAGGGCAGCCTGGTACCCCAGGATTTCCAGGTGCCAAAGGTTTTAGAGGCCCAGAAGGTGATAGAGGAGCACCAGGCTGTCCAGGCTTCCCTGGTCCACCATGTGACACGGGCTTACCAGGGCCACCAGGACTCAGAGGTGTCACAGGCCTGCCAGGACCTCAAGGTACACAACATCCATCAGGTTACCTCACAGCTCTGAGCTTTGTGCATCTTTTCTAGCAGATTTAATCACATGATTTTTGTGGCTAGCATGACAAATATTTCCATGGGGGCTGCTCATTATGTTTTGCACATTTCCTTAAACTCAAGGAAACATATAGTGTGCATCTCAGATGTTTCCCAACTTTCCTTCCCTTCCCATACTGTTCCTTAACTGGCCAAATCACAGTGTATTCACTGTCAAGTAATAAAACAGAACAGTTATCATGTTGTCCTGAGTAGCTTAAGTGAGCTCCTGTCATTACTGTGATACTTCTATCTTCCTTATTTGTAAATGGAAGAGTTTAGGGAGAGCTGGGAGACATACATATCAAAAGTATTTACTAATTAGGAGGGATTTTTCACAAGGCACTTCTACTGATATGTCTCTCACTGAAGAAATACAAGAAAACAAACATTCCAGGTGAAAAACCAAGGCAGAGCCAGGACTCCAGCATGTTAGCAGAGTTTCCAAGTTATTTTGCCATGTTTGATGATATCCAAATTTATACCAAAATCTATCACTTTCTACTTTTTAGATACAATTGCTGAACCCTTTTCCTGCATTTACATACGTGAATTAAAGCTCTTTTTCTCAGGCTTACCAGGCTTTAAAGGTCAGAGGGGAGACAGGGGCCTAGCTGGGCCACCTGGAATCAAAGGTCTGAAAGGCTCTCCTGGCTCACAAGGCCTCCCAGGTCCTCCAGGCTCACGAGGACTTCCAGGACTTCCAGGCAATAAAGGACCACTTGGTTTCCCAGGACAACCAGGTATGTTAAACATCCTGCAAACCACCTCATCTATAACTTCTCTTGCAGAGGGAGCTATTTCTGTTAAATCTAGGAAGTACTTTGCACCCTCCTCCTTTTCCAGCTTCGAGAATAAGACCCTGCAGCAGGGTAGAGAGAATAACAATAGCGTCCTTTGTTCTTTCACTTATAATAAAAATAAAGGGATAGAAACAGTTTGATGAGTCTTGGTGCATCCTGGTGCTTTACTTGTTTTACAACACTGACATACTTCGATGTATTATTTCCTCACTATTTGTAATAGGTTGTTGTTATAATATGCTGTAATGAGAACAGTATACTTTTTACTACATCCAGACTATCTCCTTTACTGATGCAGTCTGTGATTGTATACTGATGAGTAGGTGGAGAAATAGCTTCACATTATGTCTAATACCTATAAAAAATGTGACCTTGGTCCCAAATCATCACTGGCTAATGGGCAAAAGTTCTGAGTAACTACAACAAAATCCTGTTCTCCTCTGTCATCTGTACAGTAGGAGTCGTGATTTCCATGCAAAATCTGGTGGTGTCTTATGCTAGGCATTGTATTTAAAATGTGCTTTAGTAGTAAGTTTAGCCTAATTCTCCAGGGGGTCGCAGCAGGAGGGGGAGGATGTTTGTTTGCTTCAAGGCAATCTGGATTTCAAGACAAGTCTGATCTTGGCATGAAGCCATGCTCCAACTATTGGTTCTCTAGCTTAAGGAGTCCTTCTAAACTTCCTGCCTTTTGCTTTATAGTCTTCCTTAGAATATGACAGCAACAGCATAGCAGACTGAATATGTAAATAAAGCATTTAATATTACCAGGAAGCAAAGGGATTCAAGGACCCCAAGGATTCCCAGGACTCCCAGGAACACAAGGCCCAATGGGAATCTCCGGTGTAAAAGGTGAAGAAGGAAAAATAGGTCCACCTGGGCCTAGTGGAGAATGCGGGGATATGGGAATAAAAGGTTTGTAAAAATCCAATTCACTCTGTAGTTATGTTTGTAGTACATAGTTATGTCTGCTATGTTTAGTTTTGTTACTACTGTGTTAGGAATATATTTACTTTTTCTTCTTGTTATAAGGGTCTATTCATTTCAATTTTCAGAGATACTAAATACTAAATCCAGTTATCTCACTTACAAATGCATAATGAAAAATAACTAAAGAAAAATCAATTCTACTCAGATCATTAGGTGCATTTACCACTAAATCAAACAGAGTAAGATCACTTATTCAAACAAACCTTGAATTTTGTCCAGTACACATCTGAAACTTCAGATTTTTCAAGTTTTCTATCATATTGTCTGTGTTCTTCAATCTATGTAAAACATACAGGAAATAATCTCTCTAAATATTCATGTAGGAAAGAGAATAACCATCTCCAAGGTGCAATCACAGACAGCACACTGTGGAGTCAACAATACAATTGCCATCTTTCATATTCCAGAGAAGCAGCGAATAATTCTGATTTAACATCTCTGGGGTTACTACTGAATTAACTAAAAAGCAAGAGGATAATAAAAATCTGTTAGCAGTGTGCCTGCTGAAACAACTGAGAACTGCATTAGTATTTGAAGGCTTTCTCTGTTAGGGAAGTTTTCACTAAAATTGATTTTCAGGACATGTCGCTCATGAGGATTTACTTACATTGCATATGTTTGGTTCAAAGGTGAAAGAGGGCCTCCAGGAGACAGTGGCAGCATTAACATCCGTCTTGAGAAAGGACGAAAGGGGGAACCAGGGTTTCCTGGTGAGAACGGGTTTAGAGGTGAAAGAGGTAAGTTCATAAAATAAAGCCCTGCATACACACATTCATCTGATATAAATCACTGGTGTTTTTCACAGGTTTGGACTTGTAGCTGCAGTAACATCCAGCAACCTTATTGTGTTTATAGATTCTTAAACGAGTAGGCTAGTTTCTTTGGACAATTACTAAGGCAATATGCAAAGTGTGAAAGCATAGCTGTATACTCAAATAATGGCTTGACTATATTGGTCATTATCTTGTTCTGCAATTAACTTCAGGTGAAAAAGGCAATACTGGTTTCAGAGGCACCCCTGGATTTCCAGGGAAGAATGGTGTCCCAGGACTGCCAGGTGACCGTGGTGACACTGGACTGATGGGATTTCCAGGATCACGGGGTTTCCCAGGACCAAAGGGCTTTAAAGGAATTACGGGTTTTCAAGGACAACCAGGTGACCAGGTAAACTGAAAGTAGTAGTGAAATGTCCTGGACTTCGCAGTTATCTCCTGCCTCCAAGAAATATGATGAAAGGTACTTACTTCTATTGTACTGACCCATTAGATGTTCCTCCTGAGAACGGACTGTCAGTATAATAGGTAAATTCCTGAATGCAACAGTTCAATGCTTTGATTACATTTTAGCAGGAACCGTAGTCAGGGTCAGCAAAGGGCCTCTCCCCTCTCTCCTAGCTGCATGTTGTGATTTTATTACATTGCCACTTGGTGAGAGTCCAGGCTACACTGCACTAATTAGCGGGGCAGAAAATGCATGCACAGTCAAGTCTTTAACATTATTCCTAAGAACAGATTGACAAGTCACTTACTGCAGAGATCATAACATAGCAGGACAAGTATGAAGTTAATCTATAGCTGCTTCTTCATATCTTGCTATATGTGGAGCAGTCAAGCCAATAGACAAGCCAAACCAAGTCTTCTGTGCCCATACTGACAGCTTGCACCAAACAGAACCCAGGCAAGCAATATTGCTCAAGAACAAACACACAAAACTGCACATATATCACATATGGATATAAGGTAAAATTCTTCACTGGCTTGTACACTAGGTAGACAGGCAGTGAGATTACATGAAGCATAAAGCACAGTTGTTTTTTTGGTAAAGGGATAACATATCTTTGCTTGGCTTGTCTTCTATTATATTTCTTTGAAGAGATAATCTGTGTTTTACTGATTATAGGTCATTATTCAAAAGGAAAAACAGAGAAATCTTTACATTTTTACTGTTACATCACAACATATTTCTGGTTAATGTTTATACTAAATTTTGCATAACATACAATAATATTTGGTACATTTTTATGGTACCTTTTAAATCAAATTACTCAAGCCATCTGTGGGGAATTTAAGCTGTTCAAGCCAAGAGTTAGCATAAACTATAAAAGCACAAATTCAAGATGATTAGCAAGTCTAATCTACAGTTTCTTGGAAGTGCTAATGGTCAGTGTTAGACATATAACAAAGACAGCCTGCTTCTCTGTTGAGCTTAAGATACAGTTTTGCTATTCATATTGATTTCTGGTTCATTTACCAGTGTAAGAGAACCAAATGCTCTTATAGATCATTCCTGCTACACGTATCATATATCAAACATTTTTATTTTGGTTTTTAAAAAACCAGGGTGACGTTGGCTTACCAGGAATTCCTGGAAATCCAGGACTGACTGGCCCAAAAGGATCTAAAGGTAATGAGTTTATATAGACATGCTTTTGAAAAAAGCAGTATTGTTAGGATGTATATGCTCTGATAGATGGTGAGTACTCGCTAGAAAAGGGAAAACAGGACAGAAGTGAAAATAATTAAAACATGAATGTCATTAGAAACAAGTCTGACTTACCTGAAGGCAAAATTTGCATTTCAATATATTCTTTAACACTTTGTTCCTTATAATGTAGGTCTTACTAATTTAGAAGATAAATTTGTGTCAGATTTCATGGAGTTTAAAAATTCCATCAAACACATGTAAAAATCCACTCTTATGGATCTGTAAACTTGTCAAATCAAGTAAGAGAAAATGCAATCATTTATGGTATTATGGTATTATACAGATATGTAGAGTTTTTTAAATATTCCAACATGATTTATAATTTCTTTTATATCACTTATTTTCCAGTGTTTTCCAAGCTATGATTTTTAAATTCTTGGAACTTCTGAAAGTGTAATGTAACAGATTAGGCAGAGTTCATACCCATGCATGCAAAATTATTCATTTGAAAAGATGAAGTTTGGCATATTGTTTTTCTCATAGGTACAGATTACTCTGAAAAATTTATCTGTAATATTTAGATTTTTAAAAGTGTTTCAAAGAAATACAGAGTGGTGTCATCCATGATATTCCAAAATTTCCTTGGAGGAGGATTTCATTACTAATAAATAAGGAAATTAAATCATTGCCTGGAAAAAAGCATTAAAGGGACAGGAGAAATTCTTTTCTTGGATACATTTTCCATTTATTCAAAAACTGAAGACCTTCTTAGCTAGGGAATATATTCCCACAAAAAAAGAAAGAACAATACTCAATATAAAGAGAACTCTTATGAAATGTATTGAAAACGAACTTACTGAAAAAGTTATCTATCTTTAAAACTAAAGCAGGAAGTAGCCAGTAAAGGTGGGGATTGCTATGGCAGGGGATTTCTAGCAACACTTGAACTCAGTATTTGCTCTTAACTCTTCACAGCAAAATCAGACAATGAAGTTAGAGACAGCATGAATAAGTAGGAGAGGTCAGACATTTGTACAGACAATGTAAGGCAAAATTGCTTGGAATTATTGATTCTGTGATAAACAGGAATTTCAGCACAGACAGAAAGAAGAAGGTGTGCTGGCTTAAAGTCCTCAGCTAGTCCCTCAAAGGTCTTTACCGAGTTAATAGACTCACACTATATTGATTTTGCACATCCTTACAAACCTATGTAAGGAGTTCTCTGCGTTTAATAAAGTATTATAGGGAATTTATGCAATATCTTTAATTTTCAGTATATGCTGTTGGTATTGGGAAAGTTCACATAATTTTTGTTTCTGTTTTTGTTTTTTCATTATGGGTAATTAACATGAATACTGCCAGGAGTCATACGAAACACAAACTGAGTTAGTACTTCAAGACAGGCTGAGCTGGCAGATAATTTGCATGTGCCAAAACATTTTTCATTCTGTCTCCTCTCAGTCCCTTTTATAGCTGTTAATATCTACAAGTAAATTATCTGATCTTACAAAATTGTCCAGCTTTGGTTTTGTGGATGAAAAGGATACTTGTATGAAATTAAAGTCATTGTACCTCAACAGGCAAGAGAGGTGACCCAACTCCTCTGCTTGGTACACATGGTCGAAAAGGGCCTCCCGGAGATCCAGGATTACCAGGTACCTCTGTCTGATTGAAGAAAAAAATTGGACTTAAGAACTCATTTTCTCTAAGTTTTGTTAGCGGAGAGGAGCTCTGCTTTCTGTGCATATTGAGCAGTATTTTCTATAGTTATAAACCCAGGGATTAGAGAGACATCACAATGTGCAATATGGCTAGTATGAGCATAGGAGGTAGAGTCTACTATTGTCTAGTACAGCACCAGTGAACATACCAGTACTTACCAGAATAAAACCTGGCTTGGCTGTATCTTTCTGCTCTGTCAGGTATCACCAGAGAGATCAGTATAATTCATTGCTAATAAATAGATGCAAGGATCTGAAGTATTTTAATAGAATTCTTTTTCTACTCAAGAAACCCCTTACTGAACTTGTATATTTTTAAACTTACCATGAGATGAAGAATGGGTGACTTTAAACAAATAAATACTAGATTTTTGTTTTGTTTTGTTTTTTTTCTTTAAGGACTCTGTGGATTCCCAGGAGAGAAGGGTTCACCAGGTATCCAAGGGCAACCTGGAAGACCAGGATCCAAGGGTGACCCTGGATACCCAGGAATACCTGGATTTCCAGGTAATCCCAAAGTTTAAAAAAATAGTGCCATGTAACAGCTCAAAAGAGATAGGGAACAGGAAAATGCAGCTGAGGAGGCACCTCTGTGGAGGAGGCTAGATAAATCAGAGATCACATGAAGACTTGTACTGAAAGCTGTTTCAGCACCTATAGATAGCAGCAATAGTGTACTCAGAGTGTCAGAGCAGGATCCATCAATTCTTCATACATTCCCATGCACTTTCAGGAACCTCGGAATAACAGAGTGTGCTGCATAGCATAAAAAAAAAAATCAAAATATTAATAGATTTGCATATTCCCAGATTTTTTTTTCTACTCTCAGGAGCTACAGGTCCTCAGGGATTGCCAGGAGAACCTGGAGAAAAAGGGAAACATGGAATTTTGGGACCTCCAGGATTGCAGGGATTAGCTGGATCCCAAGGCAGAAAAGGTAAACAGTGTACAGTGCAGTTCTACTGCTAATGTAACATGACCAGACCTGAAAATGGAAAAGGCCTAACTGTGGCATGATTTTGATTCTGTATTCTCTTAAACTGCTAGAAGAATTAAGCCAGTTCCCATCACCTTTGAAAAGTAACATAAATGCTATCTCAGAAAATTGGGCTACAATCTAAAATGAGTAAGGACGAAGGTAGAAACAGATTCTGACTCCGCTGATGTAACCGATAGAAGTAGTTAAGGAAAGAAAAAGGAGTTTGCAGTAATTCAGATGTTTCACTTCAGTTATGCTGTGTTCTACATTTTCACCAGGGAGTGCCACTGTTACTCTACAAAACCAGCAAACTGCTATGGACAGTTTGATCTTACAAATTTGTTTTAACAAATTGTGATAAGATGACTTGGGTTGGTTTTTGTTGTTGGTTTTGTTGTTGTTTTGTTTTCTCCAAAACCTGATTTTTTGGTGGATTTAACCTAGAAATATTTCCCCCAAATCCTAATTTACACTTCTCACAATGACTGTTATGTTTAGATTGAGCAGTTCATCTATACATTTGTTCTTGTTGGAGAACATTATTAACATTTACTATACTCAGAATAATATATTGAAATTATAAATTACATTAATATTTTATAAAGAAAGGTAATCAACTATGTACTTTGTATCCTCTCTCTGTTATAGTGTGCTTCATAACCAGTTCTTAGAAAGGAAGAATAATATTAGTGACTCATATACAGAAATCACAGTAAAGTGACACTTGGGGCTATGATAAATTATTAGAGGGGACAATAGATTCACTTCTGCAAATTCAGCCCAAGGAAAAATTGAGTTTTCTTATAAACTACTGAAAATTTAATTGAAAAATGGAAACCATTTATGATTGCTTGCAGTAAAGTAAGTGGTGCTGATTTAAACTGTCATGAAAGATTCCTTGCTGGTGCATAATCTGCACAAGAACATTTCATTGTTGCAAACAGTATTTGCTGTAACAAAAGCAGACATCTGCAGTGACAGGGATGTCTAAATTGAGAGGGGTCAAAAAAACCAAAGCATTCTTCTGCTGAACACTTCTTAGTAGCAGATGGACTATCCTTGTCATAAGTGGTAAGACACTTCTCTTCTATATTGTACAGAAGTTACCCGAAGTCCTGCACAGGAAACGTAACAAATTAACACGTGCTGCAGAGGAAAAAGTTCAGTTCCAAATGGAAATTCATTAGAGACCAAGTTGCCTGTTAAGCCTTAGCATTCTATGTATTGCCAGCATAGTTGAAAAAATGGTTAACACCTTTGAAATTATACCCAGTAATGAAAACTGAATGGAATTTGTATTCCAATTCAATAGGAGAATATAGATCTCAACGCTATTTTCAATAAACATTGTTGGTAGCATTAGAAGTGAAATGGTTAATTGGCTGTTCATAGCTAAATACACGGCCTTGTTAGTCTAATTGCTTCTCATTTACATTTAATGTCTTTTGCCTGAAGAACTTTTAGATTAAAAAAAAAAAATAGTTAAACAGCATCTACCAAAGCATAATCACATTTTCTTTATTACAGAGATAGTTTTACTTGTTAAGGGCTCAGTCTGGCAAGCCTTACTTGTGTGAGTAATCCTTGATGAAGCAAGTAATATTAAGAACATCAGCAGAACTACTTGTGTGAGTAGAAGCTGATTTGGGCTGTAAAATACAGAAACAGTGGTTCATACATAGGTCAGCCAATTCAGCTGTACCTAGAAACATGGGACTGTAGCAATCCAAAAATCTAGAATTACAAGTGCTGATATTATAATGGATTGTTGGCAAATGTGTCAGAAATTCCCTGGAAAGCAAGTAAACCAAGCTATCAATCTTGACTGAATAAGCTAAAGATCAAGCAAGTTTTAAATGGCGACCTGGGTGCTAAAAATTGTTAGGAGTTCATAATAATTTTAAAATACCACTGTTAAATTCCTCAAGTTGGCATGCAACTCTTACGGAAATGTGAAAATGAGAACATCCCCAAAGCTCAAGCAGACTACAGAAAGCAGGACTGAAGCTTAGATGTCACGAAAAGTTAAAAGCAGGTAATTAAGGGCGTAAAAGATATTACAGGTTGGATTACTAGTGCCCCATATTAAAAGGGGATTGCATAGAGAATATATTATCAACATCTTGCAGGTTTTCAAACAATCTTCTGGATTTACAATTTTCCCAGACTGGTATTTGCTACAGGCTGGATTTTTATTTTTTTCTTTTCTTTTCATTCCTTTGTAAAATTTTAACTAAAATAATTCAACAGTTTCTGAGAACAAAGCTATGGGAATATTATTTTTTGTGTGTCTGTTAGGAAAAATAAAGGGGCACTAGAATTCTCTTTGTCAGATGACCCATCTTTGAACTAGGGACTTTTAAAGTTGGCAGGTGAAGCACTTGATGAAGGACATTTGTGTTGCTGCTCCTACCACAATTTGTCCCTGCCAAATTTGACCAGCTTATAAACCTTGAAAAAAAAAATATATCCATTCATACGTGCTTAAGTAGAGCAGTAAATTCTCCCATGATTCATGCTCTGGATATACAGCAGATTTCCCTGCTGTAGGACATGCTGGGATCAAGCAAAGGAACTGAAACAGAGAACCCACATCTTCTATGCCAGGAAGCAGCTAGACAGGGAAAAGGAGACAGACAGAAAGATATTCAGACTTGTGGAAAAAAACCACTTCAGCTGGACTGGGAATCCTACATGGCAGTGAGAGGAACTGGTGGGGAAGGAAATTAGGCATACGTAAGAAGCAAAGGTGGAAGAGAGACAGGAATAAGCACTGACAGTATTGTACAACTTCTTGATGATCAGTGGCCACTCTAATCTGTCCCTCTCTGAAGCAAGAAGCATCCCAAGTCTACTGCTCTGTCTGAAACCTCTTTGAAACCTGTTACCAAATGACCCATCAGTTTTCCCAAATCTGTTCCTATCACCAGGTGATAGGCTGCTATCTGCATTTAATAAGTGTACATCTTCACATATGATACTTCATCTGTACACCTTAGGAAGCTATAAAGTGCTAGTGGCATGGAGATATTTTTACCCTCCACTGCAAACAACAATCACAATCTCAGATTTCTTCCACTTAAAAAAAGAATGCATTAAAAATGCCATCTATGTTTTTACTTATTGTGTTTTAGCAATTTTCAAAAAAGCACCAATTATGAAGCAAAAGTTCTATCTGACTACCATGAACACTCAGCCTGTGACCTGGTCATCTAGTGAACATCACTAGTGACAAACCGACTGTATACTATCACATGTCAGCATCAGTCTTAATTACAGTTTCTTTGTCTTCAAAGACTTTGTGCAGTTCAAAGAATTTGTGTAACAGTGTGATGCAAAAAAAGCATAGTTTTCTGTGTGAAATATGCAGGACCAGGGAAAAGAAGCCAGGTGAAAATTTAGCTTCTTTGTAGTGCATCTAGATTAAATGGCACTTATATTTGGAACAGAAGCTGTAAAGAAGTTCCAGCTTTGCAGTTATTTTAGGTGGTGTCTACATCCCAGTCAGCTGATGATGTAATGATAACACAGCTAACTTTGGACTAGTTAATCACACATAGCAGTAGTAGTCTAGCCACAGACACAAGGTTCACTGTAGAGTAAATTAGCCCATACTGAGCTTCCTGCTGCTAGCTGCAGTATAGAAATACCTAAGGATTAAATGGTATGTTTTCTGATTGCTTTGATGTGAAACTGTATGATGATTGCTATTTTCATTTTTTTCACATTTTCCTTTACAAAAAGACTGCACTCCGGTGCAATGTGATCTCGTCTTCAGTTGCCAATAAGAATCAAATTCAGTAAATACGCTATCTTGACCCAGAATGTGTTGTCAGAAAAAAAATGGCATAATTTTGAATTGTGACTTTAAAGGATTATTGTAGCACCCAGTCATGCCTGTAATACCTCTCAGGTCTTCCTGGATTGCCTGGACTGGACGGCTTGGATGGACTAAAAGGTCAAAAAGGTTCTGCAGGAGTTCCAGGTAAAGAAGGGAAATAACTACATAGAACAGAAAATCTTCTCTTAAGTGACTGAATGTGCAAGGAATGCTGCACGTTATTTTGATATTTGCCTTGCCCAGAAGATATCACTGAGGCTGAGACTAAAATTTCAGACAGAATCTAAAGTATGGTTAATGACACACCTGCAGTTATTTGTGGGGAAAACTTTAAAACTTCCATTACTCACATAGTTTTATTGGAACCTTTCAAGACTGCTTATAAAATGAAAGCGATCAGTGCAGATGATTCAAAGTAGAGCCAAGTCTCCAGTTTTTTTATATGTAAAAGATAAACTAACAAATTAAAAGGAGACTTATGAAATCCCAGCCCCATTAAAGTCCATAGGAGTTGTGCCGCAAACTTAGGAGGAACCTGGATTTCACTCACACTGATCTATTTGCAACTTTCAAAAGGTGCTTTTGAAGCACTATTAAAAAACAGTGCTCACCATCTACCTAGAGACTACAAATTTATGCTGATAGAAAATTAAATTTAGGATCATGCAATCAGTTTACATTTCAAGTTACAGACAATAATGACACCATATAAAATAACCCCTGAAGAAGAGCATTAAAGTGAAGAGATTACTTTCTTTGAAAGAAATGAACTAGGGCCAGATTCAACAAAACTCTATCCAGCTTCCAAGAGAGAACCAGAAAAATAGCACTAGGCAACCCTTGCAAGGAGGAACATCTGCAGCTGGTATTTCTATTCTGCACATCTGTATTTGTACTCACTGTGAGCTTTACGTACATAATTGTTTTCCTATAAAGGTCAAAGTGAAACAGGGCCCCCAGGATACTCAGGAGAACTTGGACCAAAAGGAGACAGAGGTGAACCTGGATGGCCTGGTATTTCTATTCCAGGCCCCCCTGGAGAAAGGGGATTCCCAGGATTCCCAGGTAAGAAAGGGTTTTCTCCTTAGTGGTGCCCTGCAGAGTTGAAATGAAGCTCATACATGCTCTTCCCCTGATTAGTATGAACATTAATACATACCCAGAAGATTCCCTCCCTAAAAACATTTCTATTGCAATAACAGGCTGATATTTCCTGAGTAGATACAGAGACTCCAGTATTTATTGTTTATTATGTTACAGGAGAGGAAAGAATGAGAATAGACAACGATAGACTTGGACAGACTCAGGGAACTGCTAGGTGGAGTTGCCTCTTGGGAAGAAATTCCAAAAGAAAAAGAGTGCAGGAGATCTGGTAGTCACAGAAATATAGTAAATCTGTCAACTATTATGATGTAAATGCAAGACAGAACTGTATCACGAGATTACTATGATTATTTAAGAGCCTTGGTGATACAGGAATTGCATAGAAATAGGAAAAAACAAGTGTTTGAGGAAGGACCACTAAGAAGGTTAAGAGACTGAAGCATCTGTTATATGAGGAGAGGCTGAGGGAGTGGGAATTGGTTGGCCTCCAGAAGAGAAGGCTCAGGGCAGATTTTATCAATGTGTATAAGTACCTGATGGGAATGACGTTGAGACAGATTCTTCATAGTGGTATCCAGTGACAGGACAAGAGGTAACTGGCACAAACTGACATATGGGAAATTCTACTTGTTTTTCCTGTGAGGGTAACTGAATGCAGGAACAGGTTGCCCAGAGAAATTATGAAGTGTCTATCCTTGGAGATACTCAAAACCCACCTGGACAGAGTCATAGAATGGTTAGGTTGAAAGGGACCTTAAAGATCATCTAGTTCCAACACCCCTGTCATGGGCAGGGACACCTCCCACTAGACCAGGTTGCTCAAAGCCCCGTCCAGCCTGGCCTTGAACAATTCCAGGGATGGGACCTCAACAACTTCCCTGGGCAACCTGTTCCAGTGCCTCACCACCCTCAGAGGGAAAAATTTCTTCCTGAGATCTAATCTATATCTACCCTCTTCCAGTTTGAAGCCATTACCCCATCACTACATGCCCTTGTAAAAAGTCCCTCTCCAGCTTTCTTGTAGGCCCCTTTCAGATACTGGAAGGCTGCTATAAGGTCTCCCCGGAGCCTTCTCTTCTCCAGGCTGAACAACCCCAACTCTCTCAGCCTGTCCTCATAGCAGAGGTGCTCTAACCCTCCGATCATCTTTGTGGCCCTCCTCCGGACCCACTCCAACGGGTCCATGTCCTTCTTGTGCTGAGGACTCCAGAGCTTGATGCAGTACTCCAGGGTGGGGTCTCACAAGAGTGGAGTAGAGGGGCAGAATCACCTCCCTCAACCTGCTGGCCATGCTTCTTTTGATGCAGCCCAGGATACGGCTGGTCTTCTGGGCTCCGAGCGCACATTGCTGGCTCATGTTAAGCTTCTTATCAACCAACACCCCTAAGTCCTTCTCCTCAGGGCTGCTCTCAATTCATTCTCTGCCCAGCCTGTGTTTGTTCTTGGGATTGCCACAACCCACATGGCGCAGGACCTTGCACTTGGCCTTGTTGAACTTCACGAGGCTCGCATGGGCCCACTTCTCAAGCCTATCCAGGGCCCTGTGGATGGCTCCCCTCTCTCCAGCATGTCGACTGCACAACACAGCTTGGTGTCATCGGCAAATTTGTTGAGGATGTACTCAATCCCACTGTCCATGTTGCCGACAAAGATGTTAAACAGCACCAGTCCCAGTACCGACCCCTGAGGAATGCCACTCATCACTGGTTTCCACTTGGACATCAAGCTGTTGACCGCAACTCTTTGAGTGCGACCATCCAGCCAGTTTCTTATCCACTGAGTGGTCCATCCATCAGATCCATGCCTCTCCCATTTAGAGACCAGGATGTCATGTAGGACAGTGTCAAATGCTTTGCACAAGGCCAGGTAGATGACATCTGTTGCTCTCCCCTTATCCACCAGTGCTGTAACCCTGTCATAAGAGGCCACCAAATTTGTCAGGCATAACTTGCCCTTGGTGAAGCCATGTTGGCTGTCACCGATCACCTCCTTATTTTCCATGCGCCTTAGCAGAGTTTCCAGGAGGATCTGCTCCATGATCTTGCTGGGCACAGAGGCAAGAATGACCAGCCTGTAGTTCCCTGGGTCTTCCTTTTTTCCCTTTTTGAAAACGGGGGTTACTAGGCAATGGGAGTCCCAGGCTACCTGCTCTAGCTGACCCTGCTTTGAGGAGGGGGTTGGACTAGAAAGTTTCCAGAGGCCCATTCAAGCCTCAGCAATTCTGTGGTTAGAAATGACATTAGCTTTACTCCACCAAACCTTGCCAGTGTCACATAACACACAGAAGAAAAATAGCAGAGGTCAATTCTGGTGAGGTGAATTATTCTGAGATGAAGACACAGTCATTTTTCTCAATTCAGTTACTAGTTCGTGAACGGGGGAAGTCAACAGAATGGTCCTGTTGAGGGAAAAAGAGAAAAAGTTTCATTCTAAGATGTATTAACACTGCTTGATATAGGATGGGCAAGGCCTCCCATGGTATCCTGTGTCCAGCTTTGACACATTAGGGAGAATTCACTAGACAGTAAATGGAAGGATGGGGTCGAAACCAAGACTGAAGAAACTAGATTCTTTTTTTGTAGAAAAGAGAAGGCAACAGTGTGCAACATGTGCTAACGAGCTGCGACTATTCAAAAATGCTATGCAGAGGATGATAACCTGTAACTCTTCCTGCCTGTCACATGTAAGAGCACTGATGTCTTATTTTTCAAAAATCCAGATTACAAATTAGAAAAAAAATAAATTTAAGGCTACTAAATTCATCTTGTTCACTGAGGTTTTTAGGAAATGGCTGGACTCACTTTTGCTAGGAACAATCTGTGAATACTTACCCTGTCCGATGCAGAATGATTTCATAGTCCCCTCTCGTCACATTTTTTACCATTTCTCCCATTGTTAGAATACAAGAGAAGGCAGCTATTTGTGGCAATATGCCAATGTGTGATGATGCATTCTTTAGCTTAAATAGATTTTATGGAAAGAATTAAAAATTTTAAAAGATAACAAATATTTTCACTCTACAAGATGACTTCATTAGCCTGATCACTGGTATATTCTGTATACAAGTGAGAGCATACATTACCTCCATGACTTCACACATCAGCATTCTTTTAGTTAGTAACTTATTTCTGTAATGTAATAAAAAAAAGAAAACCACCTCAGATTTTTTTTTCTTTCCTTTTTTTTTTTTTTTTTTTAAATATTATCCCTTAGGTAGAAGAGGACCTGTTGGACCCACTGGACCTATGGGAAGATCTCCTTATAGTGCTTCTCCTGGTCCTCCAGGTGATCAAGGACCACCTGGTTTAGATGGCATCAGAGGTATTAAAACCAAAAATACCAAATTTGATCATGTAAAAAAGCCCCTGAGGCTACTAAAAGTCACTAGGTTGCTGCCTATGGAACAACATATAAAAGTGCATAGGGAACAAAGAAAACAGTCAGTACCTCAGTGAATACACACAGAAGTGAACATTGGAGAGATCACCAGAGCAAGGACAAAATACAGATCTCCAGATTGAGTTTTCTGGCCTTTATGGTAATTCTGTACAAGTCCTGCTGCTACAACATATCTCAGTTTCCACAGAAGCAAACAGAAATAAGATTACTTGCCTCTCTTCCTAGTAAGAAGGATAAAACACATTGTCCAGAGGCCTGCCATTGTTGGTACACCTACAAAAAGCTTTGCAATCTAAATCCAGCCCTGGGAAAGCTAAAGCTGGCAACTCTTGTAAGCATTTATGTAGACCTCACTTCTGTTACAAGCAGGGGTTGCCAATGGCTCGTCAGTTCCTGTAGATGCTGGTCCTCAAATGGAGCTCTTTCAAGTTGTTCTGACCTCTTACATAAAGTATTATCTGAATCCTTCCTTACCCAGTACGAAGACTTACTTCCTATTGGGAAATAGGGGATGGAGATTGGAAGGGTAAGCAACACTGTAATAAATATAGAGAAACAGTGTCTCAACACATGTAACATTAACTTGCCACCTTTTGCTTGCACAAATCTACATAGTTTTGGGAGCTATTCCCGTTACTGTCTTCATTACAATGCCTTGGACAAAGGCTAATGCTAATGTTTCCAAAGACATGCAAAGGCTGTCCTGCATCCCAGGGAAAAAACCCAAAAGCAAAAAACCCAATGGAACATGGCTATTTTTAGATGTTTACACTTCGTGCATATATTAAGAGTAAACTTCTTTTACCATAGGTCTGCCTGGGAATCCTGGTCCTCCTGGAGAGACTGTCTTTGTGCGAGGAGATCCAGGCGATATCGGTATTCAAGGGGCACCTGGTAATCCTGGGCAGCGAGGGCAACAAGGAGCCAGAGGTCTTCCAGGGAACCAAGGAAGAAGAGGCCTAAAGGGTATGTTCTGAGATATTTTTAACTAGCACATGCACTTATGCCCAGCCCTATCCAACTGAGCCTTGTGCACAGGGGATTGCCATTGGAGACTGAGCCAGACAGAAGGGGTAGGCTGGACATTTCGTAGCTCTGCCCTGTTAGCTACAGATAAGATAGGGCTGGGGTAGAAGGTCAGAGTAGAGCCAGATTCACATGTACTGCTTCCAACAACTTGTTGGAAGACTCCCCTACCAACCCGAGAATGAGGCAGTAAAACTTTAGAGTCTGCCAGATAAAGCAAACTGTGACCTCTCTGCAGGGGTCTTGAGAAACTGTGGAAGATGCAGATGTGTTTGAACTAAAACAGAGTCTCATGTCTGCCCCATATCAATAGCTCTGGGCTTTCAACAGATTCTTTAGTTTGAAAAAAGGGATCTAGAGACTCTGCTTCTTCCACACACTGTAGAAAAGTCCTGTCTACACCAATCCCTTCCAATCTCTACAAAAAGAAAAGTCATAAATTTTAATTCATTTCAAGACCAGGGAGAGAAGAGGAAAATGTGCGTTCTTTCTGGGAGACAACAGAGTTGAGCTGTCCTAAGCATTTTTTGTTACTCAAGCAGCCAAGACTTCATCTTACATATGTGTTCAACTTCTCAGACTACAACCACATGTAACTGCACAACTGTTTTCCTTCCAGGTCCTATGGGAATCCATGGCCCACAGGGTCCACCTGGTGCTATAGGACAACCAGGAGACCAAGGTTTTCAAGGAAAACCTGGTCCCAAAGGTCCCCCAGGTACTTATGAAGCTGTTGCTCATTATCACTCAATTGTAACAGTGATCTTTCTATTCATATGTAATCTTACTAATGTTTACTTGCATACAGACAATTTAAACAATCTCAGAAAAAAACCTCAACTTGATTTCTCATTTGAGTTGAGTAAAAATTTCTGAACTATCTATTTGTCTCTAATGTCACCTCATGTAAGTGATTTCAGTTCTCATTCCATTCTTTACTCTAATTTACATGCTTGAAACTTGTTTCCACCTGCACCACAATGGCCGCAATCTGCTTTCCATTTTTCAAATCCTTCAGGTTTCATAGGTAAGTTCATGACTATTGATTATTGTTCTTTTCATGTGGTGTTCCTTCTGTATAGATACATTCCACTTTTATTAGAAGGTATTCTTGGCTTGGCTGCTAGGAATAGTAGATACTGCTACACCAACATAGTTCTAATAGATTTTTGACAAACAACTAGCACTTCCAAGCAGACGAATATCATGATAATGCTACATTGAGAAGTCTCATGCTATGATGTCAATTAGACTTGTAAAATACTTTTGTTTCAAATTATCACTTTGGTTTTTGGTTGTCACACAAGATGCTTTCTAACCAACAACTTAGCAAAAGCTTGAATCCAAACCCTGGATTACTACAAACACTGAACGCTTAATCTGACTAAATTGATCCGATTCTGATTCTGCTCCAAAGTGCAAATAGCCAATAGCTCCCAGTAACTTTCAATATATGAAACGTAGCCATTCTTTATTTTTTGTTATTATAATTATTTTAAACGGATATTGTGGGTTAGCTTCTTTGTCCTGTTTATTGATGGTTTTGCAGCCACAGAAGAGGCAAAGTACCATAAATCTTCACATGTGCCAAGGTGTTTGCGCTGAAGTTGGGTAGAGTTTAGGCTTTAACTCAAATCAGTTTAGGGCACATTAAGACCTGTATACACTTGAATACCAAAATCAGCTACTAGTTATGTTCATTTTTCACATGGGAGCTATTAACCAATCTTCTGTCTAATTTACTTTCCTGTTACACATTCCAGGTGACCCTGGTGAACCAGGAAAGATAGATGATTCATGCCCTGCAATCCCAGGGCCTCCTGGGGAAGCAGGGCAAAGAGGACATGATGGCTCTGTAGGATTACCAGGGCCAATAGGCCATCCTGGACCCCAAGGTAAGCTTGTGTTTTGAAAGCTTGGATGTCTATTTTAGCCATTTAGACAACAAATTGAAGAGGGTCAAAATGTCAGTGTTACTTCCCTATATTTTACCCTGTCTCTTCCCCTTAAATACTTATTAACAGCCTCCAGAAACATGTAGTGGGCTGGTTAATGCTGGGGGTGATGGATCAATACAGCTGAACCAGGCTACTGAGTCTGCCTGTATTGCATTCCCTTTTCCTAGGCCAGGGAGGGCAAAAGCATCATGCACTGTTGAGAAAAGAGTTCTTCAAGTGGTATTTTTCCCTTTTTACCAACAAATGAAAAAGCAATGCCTCAAACCACTCCCCTATGGTTTAGAGGGGTTATTTTTAGAGGATGTCAAAAATATACATGCTTTAAAATTTAGCAGTAATGAATTACAAAGCTCTCCTACCCAAAGTCCTAAAAGGACACTGAAGTCAGAGGGGTAGCTACGATAGCATTTTTTATCTGTTAGAACATGAAAAAGTTACCACAAAAGAAAACTGGCCAAAGAAATCTTAAAAAGAAATGATGAAAGACTGAAACATTCTTCTGATAGATAAAAAGAAAACAAGGGTGATGCTGGTACTGATAATTCCAACAGAGAGGCCATTTTCATAGAAATATAGCGTGGCATGTTTGTGTAGTGTCTTCAGTTTAGGTTGTGTCTAAATGTCATGTCTTCAGTTCAGATAGTGGGATCTCTCATGTGGTTTTAGATATTTCCTACTTGGGAAAATGAACTATGTTGTGGAGGCTGCACTGGACTTCCAATGTCTCCAGAGAGAAAAAGCTGTGATTTTTCTCCCAGGAGATACACTGCAGTAGTCATTCCCCTCATGAAAGTGAACACAAGGCAATTTTCAGTGAACTATCTAGTTTTACATAAATTGATTTGCCAACTAAAAGGTGTTTCTGGGGTTGAATTGCTGTGTTTCCATTATATACAGCATTAAAACAGTTTCTGTAAACTAGATGATACAGTGATACATACTTGCACTGGTTTCATGAAAGAAACACTTAGTAATGCTTTTCCTTTCATTAAGATAGCAGAATTCCAATTTTCTCCTAGCTTGGAAGGCAAACTGGACATTTTACTTGGCAAAAGCAATGCGTATTAGTAAAACTTCAGTGTACTTGAGCTTTGGCAAAATAACCATGCAACCAACATTGAAAAGCTGTTAAATTGTTTTGACTGGTTTAGATTTGCTTAATGAATCTAGTAAAAAGTAGCATGAGGAAATTTTGAATGTTATGAGACAACCTTGAATTACTAAGTCTGCAAGTTAAGTAGCAAAATTTGTAAGGAATGAATCACACACCATTAATGAGAAAGAACTGGGGTGCTAGAGAAACATACTCATCTGAAAACTGTTTTTTACTAAAAGAGAAACACTACTGAGTGCAATAATATCTGACAAGTGTAACTTCATTCAATTCAGATTATGTTTAAAGTAGTCAGTGAACAGGACCATCACTATCTGTGCCCTGTATATGACATATCTTTTACTGTCGTGGCAACACCTCATTATCTGCTAATGTATAAAAATGCATGTACATATGATTAATATAAAAAGGTCAGGCTATCAGGAGCCTAAAATGTCTTTACCCTTCATCACTGGATGTAGTGCAATTCTGCAATCCCTCCCTGCTCTGCAAGTACTCTAATATATGCATTACTTCACAGGAAGTTCAGTACATTTTTAAAGACTTTGCTGAATTGGGTCCTAAAAGATGAAGGCCTGCCATAGGATGAGTTATAACTCATTACACGGTATAGATACTGATGGCAATTCTGCAAGAGGCTTGTCATGATAATGTTTGTTAGTAGTTTGATTTCAGCTGTAAATCACACAAGTTCTGTAGAGAGGACATAAAACCTTATCAGCAGTTGCTGTTACTAAAGTCGTGCCTCTGAGCTACTACTCTGGTCACAAGGAAAATAAATTGTAAAGAGAATTCCCAGCAGAACACGGTTCTGCACCTCTCTGTCCTGAAGCGTCATTTCTTGGTGGTGTCCGTTCTGCTGACTGGCCCTTTGCATGCTGTGTATGTTTGGACAATGTATAACCTTTAGATGCAGCCATATGAAGGGAAAGTGCATGCTTTGTATTTATCTAGGAAGAAAAGGTGAAGAAGGGTCACGTGGCCTGCCAGGTCAAGATGGCTTACCTGGGGCACCTGGACCACCAGGTGACCAAGGGAATATAGGAGAGCAAGGATATGCTGGGCCACAAGGTAAGAACGGAACATGACTTTTTGGGGAGAGATGTGTGAGATGACATATAGACTAAGTTTTCTCTCTACTCCCCCAATTCACACATAGATACATCCATCTCTGGCCTGAGATACCACGATGCTTCTTTCCCCCTCTCAGTTCAAGCACTGATAGTGACATTTGTGAATGATTTCATAACACATAAAAAGACCTATCAGAAGAAAAATTTATCTCAGCATCCATTATTAACCAGAAAGGCAATTAACCACACATGCTTAAACATCATATATCAATAGGTATGCATTTCTGAGTCAGGTCTAATTGTGCAGCTGTCTGTGAGTAATTAAAATTGTATTTTAACTGTGACTGCTGTTTAATAAATTAATGGCTTAATACATATGTGAAGAAAGGGCATCGACTGTTACTGCAGGGATTCAAATTCAGTCCAGACAGGTCACCCTAGCAAGTAAGTCTGGGAAATCATTGCCCACCTCGGTTCATTTCTCCATCCATTATCACAGGACAGAAGCACAATAGAAAAGCCAACTGTCAAGCATTCAGTGGCAATCTAGTTCATTTTTCTCCTATAAGAAGAATAACATGAGTCTAGTGCTGTGTTTATTGCCCACAAAAACCTGTTAAGTTGTATTCTATTCAGTCAGGAAGCCCTTATGAACACTTAAATATAGTAAAAGATAAAAGTTCACACTAGCTGTTTAAAACTATTCTTTTACCTTTTCTCCTGTGTATAAGGTCCACCTGGCCAGACTGGTATCCCAGGACCACCGGGCCCCCATATTAGATCTGCGAGTGGATTCTTGCTTGTCCTTCACAGTCAGTCAGACAGAGAACCACTCTGTCCACAGGGGATGCCAAAATTATGGACTGGCTATAGTCTGCTGTACCTGGAAGGACAAGAGAAAGCTCACAATCAAGATCTTGGTATGTATTGTAGTACATAATTGCTCTTTAGTTAAGGTCTGATATGGTGTGATCTATACAATGAAAGACAAGTCAAATGGAGCACACTATAGAATCATCAATTACTTATTTTCTGCAGACTCTAATTTACACATAATGAGCTTGGTTATGCTGTCCTGTTATATGACCCGTTTAAAATGGGTTTCTGCTGCTATGCAGTTGCATGAAAAAAGTATTTCCACTTCTAAGTAATTTTGAATAGAAGTTGGAGAGATGAGTGGTTTATTTCGCTCATCCTGGCTAGTTGTTTTGGGCTGTCTTTGAACTCACTGGAGAGATTTTCCTAGATCAGGAATCTCATTTGGCCGCTCTGAAATAACTCCCTGGAGGATCCGCTCCTTTTCACTGTGAAGGCAGCTTGGGGAAAAGAGCTGGTTAAGTTAGATGATTACTGTTGGATAGTATAAGTAAGCTTTACAAATGAAATTATGCATCATGCGTACAGCAGAATTGTGTGCTTTTGAAAGTCAGAAGCTAATGTTTTTTTCAAAAGACAGAGCCAAATTTCTCCCAAAGACAGCTCCTTTTGGTGTCTTGGATCATTTCTTCTAAGTGTTCTACAATTCTGACTGAAATCAGCTGTCTAAATAAGCCGCCTGACTTGCAGCCTGAGAAACTGATTGGCTGCAATTTGCATAGAAGAAATTTCCTAAATTCTTGTTGTCTTATTATACAAGAAGCAGAGAGTCTCCTAGGAGGAAAGATCAAGGACCTAATAAGCTTGACATGAAAGAAGTGTTTAAAAGAGTAATAAAAAGAGATATTTTTAGTACAGCACCGTTGTTTTGAAATATTTTCACAATTTAGCGTTACCCAGGGGAGCCAGTCGGTAACAGAATGCCTTATAAACAGCAGTGAAAATAAGATTCAAAGAAAATAAAGTCCTTGCTTCCTGTGACCAGTGTGTTCTTTTTGCAGGTATTTTCCTTACTCAGGCTACTCCAGATCCTTTATTATTACTGGAATGGAATATTAGTAGTGATAAACAAAATTGGCTTCTGTATAGAAATGTCAAGCATCTTTAAAGAAGGTGTTAGAATTTTGGGGCATTACAGAAATAATACATCATGCACAAAGTTCAAGGCAGAACATATATGCAGTGATTATTATTGTTAACAAATAGGTCATCATGAAACTGTTCTAAATTCAGTTCTGGGAGAAGAATTTCACCTCTGAAGTATGCTGAACTATGCACTAGTCCCTTCTTAATTCCCACTGATGTCTGCCTGATGAGGATTTTGCAGAATTGGCTCTGCAAAATCCCCCAATCCTTTTATTTCACTTTGAGAGTCTGTGAAACCTTTCTGGAAGGCAATAGAACAGCTGCTGAGATTTCAGCTTAATGCACTGGTAGCAACGGCTTGTCATACTTCACAAAAATTTTCTATTTATCAGCAGTGGCATTTGGTTTCTCACTGCTCCTAATGAGTTTGTAAATAGCTAATCTCCTTTGAAACCAGCCACTGCCTCTTGCCTGATTTATTTTTCAGCGTTAGCACAGCTAAGAAATTTGTTATCATAACTGTTTCCCGTGGTGACAAACTACATCATGTTTAAATACTGGATTGTGACACTAATATTATTGGTCAAAGGAAGATATTTACTGTTAAAAAAAGTTTCTGTTTTCAATATAACTACCTATTTTGGTAAAGAGCCTGGGAGGTTTAAGATCTGTGAATTATGTAACTCCCATTAAGATACATAGTTGCTGCAGCAAGGTTGGCCAGAATACTATTTTCAGCTTACCTAGAAAGAAGTGGAGTAATTTTCATCATTTGTTGTTATTTTCAGGTCTGGCAGGATCTTGTCTTCCTGTGTTTAATACCATGCCCTTTGCTTACTGTAATATCAACCAAGTTTGTTACTATGCCAGTCGAAATGATAAGTCTTACTGGTTGTCAAGTGCCGCTCCTCTACCAATGACGCCACTCTCTGAAGAAGAAATACAACCATATATAAGCAGATGTGCTGTATGTGAGGCCCCAGCCCAAGCAGTAGCAGTTCACAGCCAAGATCAGTCAATTCCCCCCTGCCCAGTGAACTGGAGAAGTCTTTGGATAGGATATTCTTTTTTGATGGTAAGAGTCTGGGCGCATGATCATATATATAAGTTTCTTTCATAGAACTTTTCTATTCTAAAGGTTCAAAGATTTTTAGCTCTGAAAAGTAAACTATCCAATGTCTAGCAAACATTAAAAAGGAAAAGTCACAAAAAGAGACAAGGCGAGGGTTAGTTCCAAACTGCAGAACCTGGCTATAGCTATATATACTAAAGTCATAGTCTTAAGCTACACATTTCTTAAAATTACAAAGATTTTGCTTGCTTGTCTTTAATAAACAATGGGATTTTCATGTACAAAGACATGCTTTTCAGAATTAGAGACCCAGGTCTTTTTAATGCCATCCTCTAGTTACATTTGCACTAGTTTAGGTAACAGCAACACTTTGAATCCACCTGGATTACTGTTTTTTTCAGTTCGATAAATACCAGAAAAATAAGTGAGCTGGCTCTAGACTTTTAACTCGTTACAGAGCAACTTAAGATTTTCTCCAGCAAAGGAAGCTTACTCCAATTTAAGATCACCAAAAATAGTGCAGTTAAAAGCAAATATAAGTCAGAAAAAGACAGATTAACATAATTTACCTATTTTTCATGCACAGTTATCAAGTTCTTTCATTGTTCTTTCCAGCACACTGGATCTGGTGATCAGGGTGGCGGACAGTCTCTTATGTCACCTGGAAGTTGCCTAGAAGACTTCAGATCGGCACCTTTCATTGAATGCCAAGGTCAGCGGGGAACATGTCAGTTTTTTGCTAATGAATACAGTTTCTGGCTGACAACAGTGATGCCTGAATTGCAGTTTGCATCAGCCCCCCTGTCAGGAACTCTTAAAGAAGGACAAGAGCAGAGGAAAAAAATCAGTAGATGCCAGGTATGCCTGAGGCATGACTAACAAGTGAAACAAAAGTGAACAGCCAGAGTGAGACCTGCGCAAGGGTGAACAACACGCCACAGGTTTAAACAGTATTTAATACTTGAATATATTTGAAAGTGTGCAGCACTGTTCTTCTTGTTTAAATGGATACATAAGACCGAAAGATGAAGCATCTGTTGAGCCTTACCCACCCATGTACACACATCTACAGGTAGTAAACGACAATTTAAAAAATGAAACTCTGACACACTGGAGTCCACTGCAATAATACACAGGTAACAAGGTGAGCTTGGAGGGTTGAATCAAGTCAGGAATACCAAGGAAACCATACATGATGTGCAAGACAATGGATTTCCTGTTAGAAATTACATTTACAACAGGAAGAGTATGTGCATTTATATGGCATATTATAAATATTTATCCTTGTAGATACAGATGTGAAAACATACAAGTGTCTTAAAGCCCTATAGCTCAACTTCCCAAGGTAAAGAAACTTGCACATGCTGTTTCTGAGGGAAGGGGAAAATGTAATTGTTAAAAAACCTCATAATAAAAACAATGAAGATCAAAGTCTTTTACCATTGCAGTACTGAACCAAACTGTGAAAGAACTGTTAATTGGGCTTTCATAAGCAACAAAAATTTGCAAATCTGTTTAACAGCAGATTATGTAAGAAAATAAAATTAGCTGAGATAACGAATCCTTAAAAAGCTGTATTTATATTCACAATTAACTTCTAAGAGCAGCGAAATTAAATTATTAAGCTCCAATCCAAGTAGCTGAAGAAACAAAGCAGTTTCTAATATTAATTGAAATAGTAGCCTGGTGATAAAATGGGTGAACATATCCGAGTGATGACTATAAGAATTGTTAGGACAATTGTCTAAACTTGAAGCTAATAAATTTTGTTCATTTTTTGCTTCATTTTTGTAAATACACCACCAAAAATAAAGAACCATCACCCTCAAGACCCTTATGGAATCATAGCTCTAGAGATGCTTTTTATTTTTTAAAGCATTGACTGTTAAAATGTTTATAAGCTGAAGCACTAAACACCTTTTGAAAAAGTTAAACATATCTATACCTCCTTCATTCAGCTATAGAACCAGAACTATTAAATGCATATTTGAATTACGGTGAAACTACTGAAAACACAGATTGCAAATGGAGAATTCATCATGTGCAGAAGGGCCGCAAATGCTCCTTATACCACTTAAATAAGCTACATTTTATTAGAATGGAATAAAATGTTTTTTTCTGGCACTCTTAATTTCAATTTGTGTTCACTGAGAGAGGTGCCCCCAGCAAAAAGATTTTCAAGGAAACCAAGATCCATGTCCAAGAGTCCTAATTCAAAGAAAACTCCCTCTGAAGCCATCACGAGTACAACAGGCTGATCAGCCAATTTAAAAGTTGGATACCCAAACTCAAAGAGCAGGAAAGACACACATTCCAGTCTCAGCCAGAGGAAAATAAAACAGTCAGATGCTAAGTCCATTCAAGTGTAAATACATCAGTCTGTGCAACTTCCATCTGACAAAGCCAGCCAAACCTCGCTGACATGCTGTGCCTACCTGGTGGTCAACTAACTCTACTGCTCTTTCGCCTGGGAAAGGGTCAAGAGCCCTCTTGGGGCACGTCCACAGTCCTCACCTGTCTCAGGGAACGTTTCCCTTTTGGTCCTAGTGGCCTACTGGGACAGGGCACGCCTCTCAGTTCACTCTTCAGCAGTCCCAGCTGCATGCTTCAGATCTGGCATGCCACACAGTCTTTTGAGTAGGCACTAATTTGAACTAACTGAAAGAATTTAATCCCCTCCTGGCTTCAGACAGCATCCCACACGCAGGTGAGATTGGCTTTCCCGTTTGAAGTAAAAACCAAGAGCGTGACTCTCCAAGGTGCCAAGTAGCTTCGGAGCTTACTCCTGTGAGAAGAAAGCGGCATGTGAAGGGGAGGACCGTGCCTTAAGTCACCTACTCCTTGAGGTGTGCAAACTATATTTCCAAAAAGGCCACAAGTAAAACCACAATGGGCTAGTAGCTTCAGCTTATGTGCGCAGTAGCTCCACTTCCTCAGGCAATGTCCCTGTTTCCTCAGTGGATTTAAGTAATTCCACATTAAGGACTCATGAGCTTTTCCTGACAGTACTCACCAGCTCCTTGTTACTCATTTGCAGCTTCTTTTCAGGTTAGAAACTCTGGAGAAGGGCAGTTGCCTTGCTGGAAATATTTACAACGTGGCTCTTGGTACTAACTGCACTTAGGTAAATAATACAGAAATCCTTATAGACTATGTTATTGCAAGCTTTGCCATAGTAAGAAAAAGACAACATGGAATAAAATGGGATTTTGGAATTGAATCTGTGTTCATCTAACTTGAACAAGTACACAGAAAAATCAAAACCATCTGGGAGACTTAACAAAAAAAGACCTGATAATCTAAATAAGGCATTTCATGGCACTTTGCCATCTTGCTCTTGTTTGATTTAAAAATGTCACATAAACCAGTCATGTTTTACTGTTATTTTGAAGCAAAGATTTTGCACCTGTGCCAGTTACGCTTTACTATGTTCTATAAGAACATACTATATAGGGCATGTATTTTTAAGCTACCAGTGATAGGTTACAATATCTAATAGGTGTGTAAATTCCTGTTTCATGCTTAGCTGACTCTGTAAGGCATTTGTCAGAAATATTGTACTAATTCAAAATTACATTGCAGATAAATTGCTTAATATTATAAAGCAAATAAAAGAGACTGAAGTATAAAGCAGCATATGCTTTAATTCTGCAATCGTGTGTCCAGTGACTATAAGAAAAAATAATTGCTAAATTATATGGCTACTCTGAGGCAGTTGCAGCTGTAGTTTGTTAGATTCTGTATACTGTATTTTAAAAACTCTAAAGCAAATTGGTGTTTCCAAATATTTTAATTTTATTCTGCTTAAATACTTAAGATGCACGTAAAAAGTGAAATACATGCAATAAATGGTACCAGTGTTACAGAACTTTTGGTCATACATAATAAGTTGTATCTGTTGCACATAAAATGTATGCTCCCTGATGATGACATGCAGAAATGGAGATTTTAAACATCCTGCCTAAAGAAGTGTTTTATCACTACAGTGCCTTCCAAATTAAATGCATCCCTGATCATTTACCTTCTGTCCTACTCATTTCACTTTCATAACCTAATTCAAAAATACATTTTTATAAGCTAACTGCTCATTCTGGATTTCAGGTCTGTACATACATGTAGCAGTGAAAAAGGAATGAATAATGTATTTTTAATACAATCGGGAGCCTTAGCTCTAAACAGCGGCAAAACAGTTACCTTGATTCCTCCAACAGACACCCTGCAATATCCACATACCTGTAATATCCCTGGGCCCCATACAGGAAAACCTCTGTGTTTACATAAGCGTGTACTTAAGTGCTGGTTTGAACAGCCCAGCTTTCCAGAATCAAGGCCACTCTGACCTAAACTCTATTTTTTTTTTTTCAAAATGCCGGACAAAATGGAAGTGGGAGGTTTGACCCTCACACACCAGGTATTTTAAAGCTTTTATCAGAAGCTGCTCAATTACGTTTTGTACTAACGTCAATGAAAAATCTTCCAAAACCAGCTGAGTTCCATTGTTAACACTATGGCTGAGTCTTTCTCTTTAAGAACAACATGATCCACCTGTTAATTGGGCAAAAGAATACACAATAGCCTTCTCAGATGCAGAACTGCATACATATATACTTAGTTGAAAATACAGTTTTAAAAAGTCAGCAAACAGGTCATTTCATAGTCATTAATATTGTACAGATTTAGGAGCCGTTCCTTAGCTTGTTACATGGGTGAGGAAAACATGGATTCACAGAAGTGGCCCACCCGCTGATAGGTCTTAAGTGATCCCTGTAAGGAATAATTTGGTGAAAGACCTAACCTACTCCAACATTCTCCACTAAGGCAAGAATGTTTACAGTTTACCTGCTCAACAGCCCTAAAGAGATATTTGTTTAACCTGCTCCAAAAAGACTAAAGAAGGAAATTCCAGAATACCCCTAGCCTATTAGAGAAGTTCACTATCTACATGGTTAGAAATCTTTTGCTTATGTTCATTTTGCTGCAAGTTAGGCCGATTTCGTCTTGTGAATGGACAAGAGATGAACTTATCACTGTTCTAATGCAGCAGAAGACTGCTATCATACATATACCCAGTCTTCTCCTTTAATAACCCAATTGCTTTACCATTCTGAGCACATCACATAAACGAAAATACACAAACCATATTAAATTTGCATGGTAAACTGTCTGTCTCGTTTTCACAGCTCCTGAAAGAATAAATGGAGATCAGTATTTATTACAAGATTTAGACCCTTCAGAAAGCATGATATTCCTTTAGAAACAGTTCTACAACTGAAAGCTGAGAATTGTTAATATTTCTTTTCCCTCTGAAATCTGGTAAGAAATAAGAAATTACCAATCTTTTTTTTTATATGTAGGAAACAATTAGTATCTTATAATAAAACCGTAAAATGATTCTGCTTTTCATGTCTGCACAGCACATAAACATGAAGGTCTGTTAGCCAGCTGTTTTGCTGAAGTGTGATTCACACTTAGTCCTTCAGTGCTAAAGAAAAATTGTAACAATTCACCAGCTGCAGAATCACAAGTGAAAATGAACTGCAACACCCGTTCCCATCACATCACAACAGCAGAAAAGGCAGCGGTACCTAAACTGTTTTTCAAGGCGTTCATTCAAGTTCCACTCAGATTCGCTGTGCAATCTTCAGGCATCGTACACACCTATGGAGTTCCATGGTCTAGATACAAGCAGGCAGTTTAACGGTTCGACAGTTCTTTATTCAACATTATATACACTTCGCATATGTGGGTATCATAATTAAAGAGAGCAATGGGTAACAAAAAGTTACTTTTGTCCTGCAGGCATTTCCAATCATGTAATTATTACATAGGAGAGAAAAGGCCTTCATTTGGTCAGGATAACTCTCTTGGACTAACAATGCTCACAGCTCCTTTGCTTGATCATCTGCAATTTAAGCTCCTTAATACATATATAAAAATAAACCCAAAGACATCTACCATGAAGACTGTTAATACAAAAACTTTACCTCTATCAGGTATGCTCTCTTTCCCCTTTTCTGCTTTTTTAGCGTAAGAGCTATCAAAACTGGGACTTACTTCAGCTCAATCAAAATAGTCTCCTAGCAAAGTCTGTTTTAATAAAGGATTTCCTTCTCTCCCCAGACACATCATCATTCCACAGTTTTATATATGTATCACTAATTTAATGAACCAATATTTAGGCTCTTTTTTTCTTAGCTGCATATCTGCCATATGAACAAATTATATCTAATGATACGAGTTAAATTCTCCCTTCACTTTCAAACAAAACTAAACCAAAAAACTGAAAAGGCAAAACTCTTCTGAAGTGGCCAGTCCCTTCACTGTCTCCTACTGCACCCTTTATAC